>JAPKLY010003094.1:0-20502 GCA_026898435.1 Prunella vulgaris | reverse complement strand
TTTTTAATATTTTTTTTTTTACTTTTTTTTTTTTTTTTTTTGGATTTTTTTTAAAAAAGAACTCAACTAATCCCCACCCCCCAATTTAAACAACACATTGTCCTCAATGATGAATAGACGGAATTGTAAAAGAGAAGAGATTACCTGATTCCACAGAGAAATTTGTAGCAATAAACCTGAAATACGCAAATAGACATATATATATATATGCATTTTTTTTTTTAATTTTTAAATTTTTTTTTTTTTTACAAATGTAAATCTAAATCATCCTGACTTATTCTGGGTCGAGTTCCTAACCAGTTTACCTGAGACGTGATTGGGTAACTTTTAATCTCACAGGCATTAGTTTTTCTATTAATTGTTCTGGATCTGAATCTGCTGTAAAGAGTTGACGTTCTGATTCTTCAATAAAACCTTGTTGCTTCATATGATCCAAAAAAGTTTGTAACCCATCATAATAACCATTAATATTCAGTAGTCCCACAGGTTTTGTATGAATACTTAAACATGACCAACATACAATGTTAAATATTTCTTCCAAAGTAAGAATACCACCTGGAAGGGCTATGAATGCATCAGAGATTTCTATCAATTTTGGCATTCTGTCAATTAAGGATGAAATCTGTATTTCCTTACCAATTGTAGTAGGATTAACTCTTTTTATACCTGTGTGAACGACTCCCTGAACTTCAGATCCTCCCCAAGATGCAGTCAAGGCAACATTACCTACCAGACCAAGTGTGCCTCCTCCGTGTACTAGTTGATATTTCTCCGAGCTAGTATACCACCTAGCTTATTTGCTACTAGAACAAATTCTTTATTAAGACTATTTCCAGCTCCCCCTAACACACAAATAGAGGTTATTTTTTTAGAAAATGAAGTTGCCATATTTGGACTTTCGAAAGGATGATACGAGTTGTGATAAGCTGAACACTGAATTATATAGACAAAGATAAATGAAAAACGTACCTGATACGATTCGAGAAATACTGTTAAATGAAACAAAAGTCCAAAGAAAGTTAAGAGATTGAGGTCCCACTTGGGGACAGTAGTTGTGATTGTGGCTCACATCTTCCTCTGGTTTTACGTCCAGAAACGGCTTAAACGCCTTCTATGAGTCGAGGATATGCTTCCCATCCAATTTTCTTAGAAATTGGCAAATAGGGTCTTTTAACGTCAGATTCCCGAGACAATGTTCATATTCCTTTATTAATTCAATCCTTAAATCGACTAAAGCTCTTTGCTCTATTCCAATATAATGCGTCTCAGAGGTCCATTGGTTATCTACTGACCCCTTACTCAGTCCATTTATAATGAAATCTATTTTATTCAATCGATTATCGGAAGCCATTCCTATATTTTTACAACGTGTGTTACACGTCCATCTAGCACATTTATAGCAAACTCCCATTCTTTTAGCCCTTCGTTTTTTAGAAAATGAACTTTTACCCAAACCAACCACGTGTGGAACAATTGAATTAGGTAACTCACCTCCAATTCTAACCTTTGCTTCAATCAACCATTGAAGATCGAGTGGTATTCCTTTAATCTTCATTAATCGTAATCTTTCACATCGAGCATAATATATCTTAATCAAATCCTTTTTAATGAAGCAAGGAAAGCATTTATTTAAAGAGGCAATTGCCGCATCCATAGTGTCCATTTCGTCGACCTATTCCAAAATGAAAGATTAAAAATTTATTAAACAACAAGAAATTACATTACAATTACAAAAATGCTACTCCCCAAGCTAACATTATAAATTGCATTGCAATTGCCGCAACAATCCAAGGTAAAGTACCGAATTCTTCTTCTTCATTGAAATAGCAAATAGCAAGCATGACAAAGTAGGCAAGAGTGATGATGGAGAGAAAGATTTTACTCATTTTGTTTGAGTTTATGATAACTTGAAGAGGGGTGTTTAGAAATGGGAGTAAAATTGGGTATTTATAGAGTAATTTTTTTGAAAAAAATTTGAAAACTAGCCGTTCTTGACCGTTTGGTAGGATAAGGGGTGGTGATACACTCATCATTGTTACCGTTAAAGTGAGTGTTATAATTTTATTTTATTTTATATATTTTTTTTTCTTTTTTGAAGTTTTTTTTTTTTTTTTACAATTCAGTTTTGTGGGTAACTGAAATACCGACTTGGAAGTCACGGAGTACCGAATCCGCCATTTATACCGGAAAAATAAAATTCACATAATATTACTAGTCGGGGTCAGTAAGAGATACTGACTCAATCTCCTTACTAAAATTTCCAAGATATGCTTTTAGACGTTGTCCATTCACTTTAAACACATCACCTGTTTTTGGATTTTCAATTTCAACCGCTCCATTTGAAAATACAGTTCTTATAATAAAGGGTCCTGACCATTTTGAGCGCAATTTTCCAGGAAACAGATGTAATCTAGAATTATATAGAAGAACTTTTTGCCCTATTTCAAAAGTTTTCCTGACAATGTGCTTGTCATGAAACACTTTCATTTTTTCTTTGTAAATTCTAGAATTGTCATATGCATCATTTCTGATTTCCTCCAATTCATTTAGTTGAAATTTTCTTAAAGTACTATCTTTTTCTAGATTGAAATTAAACCTTTTAATAGCCCAAAAAGCTTTATGTTCTATTTCAACAGGTAAATGACATGGTTTACCAAAGACAAGTCGGTAAGGAGACATACCAAGTATTGTTTTGAATGTTGTTCGATAAGCCCATAGTGCATCTACTAACCTGATTGACCAATCTTTTCGATTTGAGTTGTCTGTCTTCTCCAAGATATGTTTTATTTCCCTATTAGCGAGTTCAGCTTGCCCACTAGTGTTTGGGTGGTATGGGGTTGACACTTTATGATGGATTCCATATTTTTTCATTAAATTCTCAAAAGGTTTGTTACAAAAGTGTGAACCGCCATCACTAATAATTGCACGAGGCATTCCAAATCTTGAAAAAATATTTTCCTTTAAAAATTTTAAAACAATTTTATGATCATTATTTTTGCAAGGGATTGCCTCAATCCATTTTGAAACGTAGTCAACTCCAACCAAAATATATTGATAACCAAAAGATGGTGGATTAAAAGGACCCAAAAAATCAATTCCCCAACAATCAAATACTTCAACAGTTAGGATAGGATTTAATGGCATCATATTTCTACGACTTATGCCCCCTAATCTCTGACATCGATCACAAGATTTACAAAATTCATATGTGCCCTTGAAAAGTGTTGGCCAATAAAATCCACACTGCAAAATTTTTGCAGCGGTTTTTCTTGTTGAAAAATGCCCCCCACAAGCTTCAGAGTGAGAAAAATTTATTATGCTTTGAATTTCATTATCTGGTACACATCTTCTTAATATTTGATCAGGACAATACTTAAAAAGATATGGGTCATCCCAAAAGAAATTTCTTACTTCCCTAAAAAATTTCTTTTTATCTTGAGCATTCCAATGAATTGGAATTTGACCTGTCGCAAGAAAGTTAGCAAGATCCGCAAACCATGGACCTTTAGACACGGTGAATAATTGCTCATCGGGAAAAGAGTCATTTATGGGGCTTACCTCGAAAGATTCATCACATGTAAGTCTGGATAAGTGATCGGCCACTACATTTTCCACTCCTTTTTTATCTTTGATTATTATATCAAATTCTTGAAGTAAAAAGTATCCACCTAATTAATCTTGGCTTTGCATCTTTCTTTGCTAGTAGATATTTTAAAGCCGAATGATCAGTATAAACAACAATAGATGAGCCAACAAGATAAGATCTAAATTTTTCTAGTGCAAATACTACAGCAAGTAATTCTTTTTCAGTAGTGGAATAATTCATTTGAGCACTATTAAGAGTTTTACTTGCATAATATATCACATAAGGTTTCTTATCTTTTCTCTGTCCTAACACGGCTCCAACAGCATAATCACTAGCATCACACATAATTTCAAAAGGTAGAGTCCAATCAGGAGGTTGCATAATAGGTGTAGAAGTGAGCATTTCTTTGAGTGTTACAAAAGCCTTTTCACAAGAGTCATTCCACTCGAATACTATATCTTTTAATAAAAGGTTGCATAATGGTCTTGAAATTGTGCTAAAAATTTTTATGAACCTTCTATAAAAACCTGCATGTCCTAGAAATGATCTAATATCTTTAACTGATTTTGGTGTTGGTAGGTTGGCTATTAGATCAATTTTGGACCTGTCAACTTCTAATCCTTTTGATGAAACAATGTGGCCTAACACAATTCCTTCAGTTACCATGAAATGACATTTTTCCCAGTTAAGAACAAGATTTTTCTCCTCACATCTAGCTAAGACTTTAGCCAAGTTTATTAAGCAATCATCAAAAGAATTTCCAAAGACAGAGAAATCGTCCATGAAAACTTCAAGAAAACGTTCAACCATGTCACTGAAAATACTTACCATACATCTTTGGAATGTTGCTGGAGCATTACATAATCCAAATGGCATTCTACGATATGCAAACGTTCCAAAAGGACATGTAAATGTTGTTTTTTCCTGATCTTCTAGTGCAATTGCAATTTGATTATACCCTGAATATCCATCTAAGAAGCAATAAAATTCATGCCCAGCAATTCTTTCCAAAATTTGGTCCATAAAAGGTAGAGGAAAATGATCTTTTCTTGTCATTAAATTTAATTTTTTGTAGTCAATGCATACACGCCAACCAGTAACAGTCCTAGTTGGAATCAATTCATTTTTATCATTTTTTACTACAGTTACTCCAGATTTCTTAGGCACAACTTGAGTAGGACTTACCCATTTACTATCAGAGATAGGATAGATAATATCATTGTCTAATAGCTTAATCACTTCATTTCTCACCACTTCTTTCATATTAGGGTTAAGTCTTCGTTGCATCTGCCTAGAGGGTTTAGCATTTTCCTCTAAATAAATATTATGACTGCAAATTAATGGGCTAATTCCTTTTATATCTGATATAGACCACCCTATCGCATGCTTGTGAATCTTTAATACCTCTAATAATTTATGCTCTTGATCATAACTTAACTTAGAGGATATTATTACCGGATAAGTATCATTAGCACCCAAAAAAACATATTTCAAATTTGATGGTAAAGGCTTCAACTCTAAAACTGGTGGTTGCTCGCTTGACGGGGTTGGAGTCTTTCGGACTTTGATAATTGTTCAAATTTGGGTTTCCATTCATTAAGCTTTGAAACTTGTGAAATCATAGGAATGAAATCAAACTCCGAACTGTTATCATTAACACAATCATTTATCAAATTTTCTAATGGATCAGAAAATGAGGTTATCAATTGTTCAAGAGTACATGTCTCAATTACATCAATTTCGTTAGCCTCATCATTACTTTGTGGTTGCTTAGAAATGTTAAAAACATTTAACTCCAAAGTCATATTTCCAAAAGAAAGATTTAAAACACCATTTCTACAGTTTATTAAAGCATTAGAAGTTGCAAGAAATGGTCTTCCTAAAAAGATTGGATGTTGAGATGATGGATTTGAGACTGGGCATGTGTCTAAAACAATAAAATCTACCGAAAAATAGAATTTATCAATTTGCACTAACACATCCTCTACTATACCTCTTGGAATTTTTATAGAACGATCTGCCAATTGAAGTGTGACAGTAGTTTTCCTTAATTCTCCCAAATCCAGTTGTTTATACACAGAAAACGGTAAAAGGTTAACACTCGCACCAAGATCAAGAAGTGCATGTTCTACTTTTGTATTCCCAATAATACAAGATATTGTTGGACAACCAGGATCTTTGTATTTAGGAGGGGTTTCTTGTTGAAAAATTGAACTTACACTCTCTGTTAAAAATGCCTTATTTTCAACATGTAGTTTTCTCTTTACAGTACACAAATCTTTCAAAAATTTGGCATAAGATGGAACTTGCTTTATTGCACCTAGTAGTGGAATGTTAACTTTTACTTGTTTCAAAACCTCAAATATTTCAGAGTTTTGGTCCAATTTCTTAATTGGGTGTAATCTTTTAGGAAAAGGAGCAGTGGATGATTTCTTAATAGGGTTTAAATTCTTATTTTCATCTTCTCCTTTATTTATATCTTCATTATTCGGGGTCTGGGATGACTCAACTTCCTGTTTCTCAAGGTTGATTGTTTTGTCAATTAATTTTCCACTTCGTAAAGTGGTGACAAAATTAACATTTTCTGGTGCATTAGAGGAACTTTGACATTGCCCAGCAGGATTTTGTTGAGGTTGAGCAGGAAACTTTCCTTTCTCAACTGTTCTTAAGGAATTAGTTAAAGTAGATAATGTACTTTTAATATCATTGATGGCTTGTGACGTTTGGTTGTTGACGGTTGTTTGTCCTTGCATAAAGGCTTGTAAAGTTTCTTCAAGGCTTTTTATATGTGGTTTATTATGTTGGGTGAAATTGGAATTGGGGTTTTTCTGGGTGGGAAAAGGTTGTAACACACTTTCATTTTTCCACTTAAAGTTTGGATGATTTTTCCAATTTGGGTTGTATGTTTCAGAAAAAGCTGATGGATATGAATTTTGAAAATTAGATAATGCATTTACTTGTTCATGACACATCTCTTTGAAAATAGGAATTTGTGGGCATTCATTAGTTACATGTCCATTAATGGCACAAATTTCACATATGTCATCATTTTGCACAAATTTTACTTCCTTAGGTTTCTTTAGTTGCAAACTTTCAACTTGTTTAGTTAAACTTTCAATTCTAGCATTTAGATCGTCTTCTTGACTTAAATTATATTTTCCTTTAGAATTTTCAAGCTTAGATCTAATTGAGCCTTCAGAAGTATTTTCATTATACCAAGATTGAGTTTTTTCAACTAGATGGTCTAAATACTCAAGTGCATCATCAGGATTTTTATCCAAAAATTCACCATTACACATCATTTCCACAAATTGTTTTGTTTCAGCGTTTAAACCTTTATAGAAGAAACTTACGGTTCTCCAAGTTTCAAAACCATGGTGAGGGCAAACATTTAATAAATCCTTAAAACGTTCCCAACATTTAAAATATTGCTCATCACTCTTTTGGAAAAAAATCTTGATTTCTTTTTTTAAAGCATTCGTCTTATTAATCGGGAAGAATTTTTTCAAAAATTCAGTTTGAATCTGTTGCCAAGATGTAATTGAGTTTGGTTTAAGAGAATTAAGCCAAGTTTTTGCTTTATCTTTAAGAGAAAAAGGAAATAACTTTAGCTTAATAGCTTCTTGAGTACACCTTGGTTCATTAAATGTTTCACAAATTTCTTCAAATTCTTTTAAATGCAAGTAAGGATTTTCAGAGTCAAAACCATGATAATTAGGGAGCAATTGAATCATACCATGTTTAAACCTAAAATTATCTGCATCTTGAGGGTACACTATGCATGATGGAACCGAATTTCGTTGGGGTTCAATAAATTCACGCATAGAACGCACATGCAAATTTTCATTATTGCGTCTTTCAAAATCATTTTGGTTTTGAACATTATCTCCATCAACACTTTCATTGTCTGCCATACTTGATGCAATATTTCTAAAATTAATGTTATAACCTCTTATTAAACGACCACTTATAATATCACGAGTCCAATTATGCATACAAATAAATATAATACAGTAGAGAGATAGAGAGAAGAACTCACAAACTTGTGAGGATAAACCTCACAACCGATGGATTTGTTCTCCGCAAAACCTCCCCGACAACGGCGCCAAAAACTTGATAGCTCCTTGAGAGTTACGTACCCAAGTGTAGGTTGATTTCAAGTAATAAAATTTCTCGGGAGATCGAGTATCGAACCACAGGGAGATTTGGAAGAAAAAGATATTATCTAGTTGAGAGGTTTAAATAAAGTAACAAAATACTAGAGCTTCGGGATTCCACTTTAGATAAAAATACTAGAGTTATGATCTTGGTTATCTTTGATAACTCAATCGAAATCTAACAATCAAGTGATTTCAATCGGAAGGTATAACTTTGAGCACATATAATACTTTTGAAAAGTACCTTTAGAAATTCGAACAAGTTTATAAAATCAATAGTTGATATGTAAAACTAAGCATTT
The DNA here is from genome assembly GCA_026898435.1 of Prunella vulgaris. Taxonomy (NCBI): domain Eukaryota; kingdom Viridiplantae; phylum Streptophyta; class Magnoliopsida; order Lamiales; family Lamiaceae; genus Prunella; species Prunella vulgaris. The sequence goes on along the minus strand of JAPKLY010003094.1, from coordinate 12,457 downwards.
GTTGTGCCAATAAGTCTACAACAAATCAAAGTAATGACACATCAAAACCTCTCTTAAAAACTCTTCAAATGACTAAAGGATTAAAACTTTGAAAATCTTTATTGAATAACCAAGAACATTACTAATACTTTACTAAAGCTTCATCCCTAACTCTAGTAAAATATTTAGCTACTCATACTAATACAATAAGAACTCATATTTCTAAGAGAGATACTAGACTAAGATAGAAGGATTACAAGGAAAATGGGATGCCTTCAAAGGTTGCTAAAGGGCTCTTTATATAGGCCTCCAAATAGTGAATCATGGAGACTTTAGCAACCAATTCACGTGGCCTGTAAACATCAGTAATTTAATTTCCCTTTCTGTCTGAATTTCCTCTTGACTTCTGAATGAAAGTTGTAGTCCGTTGGATTAGGTTTCCAAGGAGTCTAAGATCTCCAAAATTGGATCTCTAGATTGTGAGTTATGACCATAATAGTGGAGTTGGTAAAACTGGATTGTTTTTTCTCCGCGAATTTATGGTGGTCTATTGAAAAGCATATATCTTAGCTTGCACAAAATCAACGCCTTTAATATTTCTACTGTGTCTTGATGAATTTCTTGGCTAACCAATGGATTTGGTCTTGTGTAAATTGGACTTTTTTGTAAATTATGGTGAATTATTTCCCAACATGTGTACTGAGATGGCGGAATTCTGAAGCCCTGCATTGATTGTCATTTTGACCATTGAAGCCGGAACTTTTGACACTTGAGCCCTGAAGACAAGTTGTAGAGAAACGAATTAGTGATCAAATACAACTGGAATTGGTTCAATTGGTTTAGTGAGGCTCCAGATATTGTGCAAATACGAAAATGTGTTTTGAGTCCAAACATTGGACAGAATTGGAGTCTTCACTTTTGAGTACAAATACAATCCAAACATGTAAAATTGGATCACTAAAGTGTCTTAAGTATTTAGTACATTGTCTTAGGTGTTCAATATCATAAAATTTGGATAAATATAACTCCACTTAAGACCTCAACAATATATAATAGACATAATGGTTAGGTTGAATTATACATATGCTTCTTATTTAAATAGAAAACATAAATACTTATAACTAATTAGAAAGTGTGAAATTATATATAAATACGCTAAACAATACATTATAGTACACAAAATAATACACAAAATAGGTAAAATACATGCATACTTAAACGCTAATCACTCAGCTGATCAGCTAATCTTCTAATATCAGCTGATCTGCTCTTCTGATATCAGCTGATGTTAACTTCTCTGATGATCTGCTCTCGATACTCCAGTGTCAGCTGCTTAAAACTTCTGTCCTCTGAAAACGGCTAAGTCCACAAGGTCTCAGCTGGTCTTCTCTTCTATGATAGCTTCGGATCTTCTAGGCAGCAAGGTATATTCCCCCTTACTCGAACCTATCTAATCCTAACTACTCATCAGCTGACTAACAGGTTCAGCTGGTCCTATTACAAACTGATTGGTTTATTATATCATCAAAACATCTAACACAGATATCCTAACAAGTTCCCCCTTTTTGATGATATCAAAACCAACTCAGCTGATCTCAATAGATAAGCATATTCAATAAAAAAAAACAAGATCAACATAGGACAGAAAAGAAGATCTTTAAGTAAGATCTTTAGACAGAATCAAAATGCAGCTGACAACAAGAAGTTGTCTGGAATCATAAGGCTTTATTAAAATCAAAAGAGAAAGAACAATCTGAAATAAAGATACCTAATCCTCAGCTGACTCAGCTGGACTATTACATGAGGAGAGGTCTTCTGCTGCTGAGAGGAACTTGCAACCAGTCCAGGAATCTCTTCTCTATCTCCTTCAAAGCTGGTAGGGAGTTGTCAGAAAGTTGATGAAAGAGTTGAGTAATCTGCAGCCAATGCTTCCTGATTTCCACCCAATCTATCTTCCCACTCTCATCAGTTGGGGTTGGAAGATACTCAATCTCAGGCAACTCTGGCTGAACCTCCACCTTAAGCATTTCTTCAGTAATAGCTCTGAAGAATTTAGGAAAAGTCTCCTTCAACCAGTTTCTGAACTCAGCATTTTTCTCTCTTTCTCCTCTGGTATCTTCTCCTCTGAGAACATAGAAGTGGATCATGGTTTTCGCCTTAATAGTTTTCCAGAGATCCACCAGCTCATCAGACAATTGATTGTAAAACATATCAATTGGTCCATCAACTAGAGGCTCATTTGGATCTCGGATGAACTTTCCACTTCTAGTCCTGCTGCCTTGAGCGACTGCCTTCCCCTGCTTCTTTAGCTTCCTCTGATAACGCCTCTCAAACTCATCATTAATCTCTCTTTTCTGCCTCTTTCTCATCTCTTCTGGAGTTTCTTTCTCAGCTAGCTGCAACTCCTTAGCCAGCTTTTCATCTAATTCAGCATTCATGATTCTTTTCTTCTTCTCCCTTTCTTCAGCAACAACCTCTTGCCTCTGCAACGCCTCAACTATTTTCTGATCTCTCAGCTCCTGAGTCTTCTGAGCAGCAATCTTCCTGGTGTTGATGTAATCTTCAAATCCCTTGATTGTCCACTAGAAGAGCTCTCAGAGAGGCCATCTCAGCTTGCAAGGCAGCAATAGCAGCTGAGTTCTTCTCTTCCCCCTTTTTGATATCATCAATGACCGTAGCAGAGGGTAGAGAAGTAGGAAGTTTATCCACAACAGCTTTAAGGTCCTCCTGACCGTGTTTGCACTCAACAATTTGCCCTTCCAACCTTTCAGAGACTAGTCTGAATCTCTCAGATTCAGCAGCAAGAGAAGCAGATGCATAATCAGTGAAAGCCCTGGCAGTTGACTTGAAGTTCTGGAGAGTTTGGAAGAATTCAATCCGGGTAGCATACAAGCTGTCCTCCATAGCTTCCTTCAGCTTGTTGCGATGGTCCAACAGGACTTGATGAACTTGCTTTTCAATCATAGAGGGGGCAGCAGACTTGGCAGCCAGAAGAGTAGCTTTGACCTCCCTGATGTGGTCATCAAAATAACCTTTCAATTGATCCAAAAGTGCAGGAGTTACCTGATCAGCTGGGGAGATCTCAAAACTTGCTGCTGGAGGAATATATTCAGATTCTGCTGTTTCAGGACAATCCAGTGCCACCCCATCCTTGAGTAATAGAGCTCGAGCCACCTTCCTCAACCCTTCAGGGGATGTCAGTTGGGATGAAGCCTTAACCTCCAAGGCATCCATCAGAATTTCTTCCCATTCTGTAAATGCAACTTCTCCCATTTCCTTTATTAGGGCCAGAAAGAAGGTAACTGGCCCTTCTCTTGCTTGCGCCCAGGCAAGCCCATCAGCAAGTATGTCCTGGTTGGCTGGATAAGGGTTGAGTTCAGGGATGTAGAGGGAAATGTGGGCAAGGGCAGATATAATCATCCCTCGTTCAAGAGGCCCTTTTGAACGATGGTGAGATAGGCGAGCTTGTTTGGCCATTTCTGTGGGGGAGTTGGGGTTATCAAGGTTGATGGGTTCAGGGTGAGGGGGTTTGGGAATAGCTGAAGGCTCGCCAGAGGTAGCTATCTCCTCTGGTTCATTGCCGATTGGGATTTGTGAGGGTGAAGGATCTGCTGGGGATGTGGAATGTAGGGAAGGATCAGAGAAAGGAGTAGGTGAAGCTGGCCTGATGGGTGAGGCAGCTAAAGGTGTCTCTGCTGAAGGAGCATCTCCAGAGGAATGTAGGACCTCTGTCTCAGCAGCTGAGGGCTCAGCTGATTCCCTCTCCTCTGACTCTTCTTCCTTTCCATCAGAACCAGACCCAGAATCCTCATCTGATTCAGCCCTCTCAGCTGATTCCTCAACAGCCTGCTCTTCTTCATCAGAAGACTTGTCAACCAGCAGGGTAGTCCTTTCTTCTGAAGATTGCTTCTTCTTCAAACTGCTCAGCACAGTAGTATCATCATCCTCATCTAATCAAAGGAGAGCTTCCTTTGAACAAGAGTGGTTTCCTTTTTAGATTTCTTCTTTTTCCCTCCAGCAGGCTTTGAAGCCTTCCTCTTCTGCTTCTTTCCAGCAGAAGGACCAGGGGCAGCAGCAACTGGATCAGCTCTGGAATCTGAGTCAGCTGGTCCAATGATATCCAAGTTGCTTCCCCTTAAGAACTTGGTGTGGTTGTACTCAACAACCCATTCCTCATCCCACTCATGCTGGGGCAGCAGATGGTTCAGGAGGATAGTGATCTTGGTGGTCATGGAGCACTTTGATTTGAAGCTATAAACTAGTTGCCCATTCACCTCCTTTGCAACGCACCTCTTGGACTCCTGTTCCAGCCGGAACCATAGCAGACTCACCAAGTCTGCTTGCACCCCATCAAGAATCGTGCGGACACTTAGGTGAAGTTTGGTAATGGCGTCCAAACTCCCCTGTTCCGCCAAGATTACCTTGGTCACCACATCCATCAAAAACCTGAAACGCCTCCTCAGCATGGACTTCTTCAGATTCGTGGTGGTGTCCCTGTGACTCTTCCTGGCCATTAACTTAAAAGTTTCCAGGTAGTCAGCTTCTTTGTATTTGTGAGGTTGGACACCAGTGGAGGATAGGCCAAAGAGATCAGCAACTGCATCCTTCGAAATAACAATAGTCTGATCGTCAATCAAGGAGCCTATAGTGTTTGGACGGAACTGGGCCTTAAGAAGGAATTAGAAGGCATAGAAGTTTAGGGTTTTATGGTCAGGGGGGGTCATGGAGGTAAAGGTTCGGAGATTATGATGTTGCAGTAGGTTTAGGATTTCTCTAATTTTAGGAACCCTAGTCGTGTCGAAATCGACACACATCTCTGCATACATCTTTTCCTTGAAAAGTTTTTGCATTGCCTTGGATGCCATAACTTCAACACAGAGATTAGATATGCAGAGAATAATATGCAAGAGTAAGGTAGAAAGAAGTCGGAGTAGAAAGGTTTTTCTGAAAGAAGTTAAATGAGTATATATAGTATTCTAAAGATATGAGCAGATTTTTCAAAATCAAAACAAATCAATTTTGATCGTAGATTTATATTTTGCATCACACAAATCATAGGTTCAGAATAAATGACCTTTGAGTATTTTGGAGGTGATGCGTGGGTGTCAGGATTTCAAAAAGTTTTGACCACCCAAAAGATTCGCCTTTTTGAAAAAGGTAATGATGAAAGCGCTTTTTGAGAAAATTTAGGCGGTGTTAAATTAATTACAACTGACACCTTATTTTGAAAAAGGTAATAAATCCCTGATTTTTCGTAAGAGAAAAGATTTGATTGCCAATTTTCTAAAATAATTTTAGAAATTAGGGATTTATTAATTTTTGAAAAGATTTGATAGATAATATAAAATTTTAAAAATCGACATAAAGATCATAGAAATACTTATCGAGAGGCTGACGTGGCAAAGTCAGCTGATAAGAGCGATCTTCATGAAAATCTTTTCTGCTCATCTGGGTCTTTAATGTCAGCTGACATGGACCAGCTGAAGCATAGTGGCCTTGTCTGACTTTCAAAACTTATCCCTGTATCAAGTTAGACATAACAAGATAGCGAAAAGAAAGGAAAGAATAAGAAGACATACCAGATCAGCTGATGTGAGGATCAGCTGATTACTTCAGCAGAATAGTCCTCAGCTGGGTACCAGCTGACTACCCGTTTACCCAAAAAATTCTTTCTATAAAACTGCTCCTCCATCTATCATTCCTAACTCTGCTACTAATTCTCTGAATCTTACCTCTGCTAAGGGTTTGGTAAGCACATCTGCTCTTTGCTTCTCCGTATGAATCTTCTCCATCCTGATATCTCCCTTCTCAGCATGATCCCGAAGAAAATGATGTCTTATGTCCACATGCTTGCATCTAGTATGGAGAACTGGATTCCGAGTAATGGCAATTGCACTTGTGCTATCACAGAAGATGGGTATCTCTTCTGTGATTACATGGTAGTCCCTCAGCTGTTGTCTGATCCAGAGCAGCTGAGAACAACAACTACTAGCAGCCATGTACTCTGCCTCTGTTGTGGAAGTAGCTACTGAAGTCTGCTTCTTAGAGAACCAAGATATCAGCTTACTTCCCAGAAACTGACATGTGCCAGATGTTGATTTCCTATCAATCTTGCATCCTCCATAGTCAGAATCTGAATACCCACTCAGCTGAAAGATGTCATTAGCTGGGTACCAGAGGCCTAGATTGTAAGTACCCTTCAAATACTTTACAATCTTCTTTGCTGCTTCCAGATGAGATTTCTTAGGATTTGTCTGAAACCTTGCACACACCCCTACTGCAAAGCTAATATCAGGTTTGCTGGCAGTGAGATACAGCAGAGAACCAATAAGTCCCCTATATTGTGTCTGATCCACTTTCTCACCAGCCTCATCTGGATCCATGCTAAAGTTTGCCATCATTGGAATCTTAGCTTCTCTGCTACTACTGACTCCAAACTTTTCTATCAAATTCTTGGCATACTTAGCTTGGCTAATGAAGGTTCCATTGGATATCTGCTTCACCTGCAGTCCAAGGAAATAAGTCATCTCCCCCATCATGGACATTTCAAACTTGCTGGTCATCAGCTTGCTGAACTCATCACACATCAGCTTGTTGGGGGAGCCAAAGATGATATCATCCACATAGATCTGCACTAAGAGGATATCATCTCCATCTTCCTTTCTAAACAAGGTTTTGTCTATCTTTCCTTTACTGAATCCACTATCCAGTAGGAACTGTGATAGAGTATCATACCAAGCTCTAGGTGTCTGCTTTAGTCCATATAAAGCCTTCTGCAACCTATAAACCTTGTTCCCAATCTCAAATCCTGGTGGTTGTTCCACATAAACTTCTTCTGCCAGGATTCCATTCAGAAAAGCTGACTTGACATCCATCTGATATACCTTGAACCGTTTGAAAACAATATAGGCCAGAAACAATCTAATGGCTTCTAGTCTTGCCACAGGAGCAAATGTCTCATCATAGTCAATCCCCTCTGACTGTGAATACCCCTGGGCTACTAGCCTTGCCTTGTTTCTAACCACTACATCATTTTCATCCTTTTTGTTCTTGAATACCCACTTAGTGCCTATGACCTTCTGATGTTTGGGTCTCTCCACTAGAGTCCAAACTTCTTGTCTTGCAAACTGATTTAGCTCCTCTTGCATAGCTACAATCCAGTTTGGGTCTTCAAGAGCTTCATGGATATTCTTGGGTTCTATCAGAGACACATAACAGCTAAATTGGGGACCCAAGTTTAGCTTTCTTCTGGTCTGAACACCTACACTTGGATCTCCTAGAATCTGTTCAGCTGGGAAATTAGACAATGTCTTCTTTCCCCTTTGAGGTGCCATAGTCTGCTCATCTTGGGTTTTGTCTGAAATTCCCCCTTGGTTAGTGTCAGGAGTTAATGTGCCATCATCTGGTGCTGATGAGGACTTATCAGCTGATTTGGGCTCATCATCTGAATCTGAGTCTGATTCTATCCTAGGTACTACTACCTTAATCAGATCTGGCTTATCTGACAGATTCAGCTGATCCACCTCTTCTGCTAGCTTCTCCTTGCTGTACTCATGAAAAGATTCATCAAATACAACATGGGGTGTCTCTTCCACACAGAGAGAAACTTTATTAAAGACTCTATAGGCTTTGCTACTTCCAGAATATCCTAAGAATATTCCTTCAGCAACCTTAGCATCAAAAGTCTTTAACTTAGTCTTTCCATTGTCATGGATGAAACACCTACACCCAAAAGTATGGACAGAGGAAAGGTTTGGAGTTTTACCCTTGTACATTTCATAAGGAGTCTTCCCATGTCTCTTGACTGAGAGACACCTATTTTGGATGAAGCAAGCAGTGTTGATGGCTTCTGCCCAAAACCTTTGAGGAGTCTAATATTCAGGTAACATAGTCCTTGCTGCCTCCTTGAGGGTTCTGTTTCTCCTCTCAGCTAACCTATTCTGCTGAGGTGTTCTGGCAGCTGATGTCTCATGCTGAATACCATTATCCCTGCAATAGTCAGAAACAACAGAGTTAAGAAACTCAGTACCTTTATCACTTCTGATTCTGACTATGCTGAGGTCCAGCTCCTTCTGAATCCTCTTGAACAACTCCAGCATCTTGACCATTATCTTATTCTTCTTGAACAAGAACACTACCCAAGTGAATCTTGTATAGTCATCAACAATCACCAGTGTGTACTTCCTTCCACTGAAGCTAAGAGGTGAGACTGGTCCAAACAAATCCATATGAAGCAGCTGGAGTACTTTTGTTGTTGAAGTACTCTGCACATCTTTGAATGAGGCTTTAGTCTGCTTCCCTTTCTGACAGGCATCACACTTCTGCTCAGATGCAAACACCTAATTTGGTAGACCTCCGACTAGACCCTTCCTTGCAACCTTGTTGAGAGTCTTGAAGTTCAGATGACCTAACCTCTTGTGCCAGAGCCAGCTGATCTCTGATGAGCTTTTAGCAACCAAACATGAGTCAGCTGGACAGCTTGCAAAATCTGCAAGATACATATTACCTCTTCTGAGGCCAGTTAGTAGCACCTGCTCATTTAAATCATTAATAACAAGACAAGAGTTCTTAGAGAATCTTACTGAATATCCCTTGTCACAGAATTGGCATACAGACAGAAGATTGTGCATAAGCCCTTCTACATAGTAGACTTCTTCAACTCTTGTTCCTTTGATCAGCAGGGTACCAACTCCTCTGGTGACTCCAAAATTATTGTCACCGAACACAACTCTAGGCCCATCCAGCGTTACAAAGTTCTGGAGAAGATGCTTCTCAAAGGTCATGTGCTTCGAGCAACCGCTATCAATGTACCAGACATGGCCTTTGGCTTCTCCTCTTTCTATAGGGCTAGAGTTTACCTGACATTAAAACTCAGGCTTTAGGTACCCTATCTTTGGGTCCTGATTGGTTAGATTCGACTTTCTGGATCCATAGGTAAAGATCATCCTTATGAGGTTTAGGAGATCTCAACCTTCTGCCATACTTATCCACAAAAATCATCTCCCTCAGAGGATCTTTTCTGGGGCGATGAGTGATAACAGCAGGTTTGTAAGTGGGCTGCTCAAAAGGATAATTTCGGCTTGAGCCTCCGAATGACTCATAAACTTTAGCCGGTGAAGGCTTGCCTACTTTGGTTACATTAAAAGTAACCCAGGGCTGAGGTCTGTTTCGCTTGGGTTTACTCTGCTGAGATGACCCAGGCTTATCATTCCTCTGCTGATTCTGCTGAGGTCTCCTTGTCTTAGCTGAGCTATGAGTTGGATTCCTCTTCTGGTCTCGGGGCTTCTGAGCCTTGGACTTATGTTGGTTGTCAGCAGGCTTCTGAGTTTTAGTACTCTTCTGCTCTGCTGAAACCTTTTGATCACCAGCAGACTTCTGAGCTTTAGAGCTCTTCTGTCCAGCTGGGACCTTTTCTGTCCTTTTGCTCTTTTGCCCTTCTGATCCAGGTGCAGGCTCAGCTGGCCCTTTACCCTTTCGAGGATCCCTAATTAATCCACTGTCACCTTTCTTCTTCTTTTGTGGTTTGGGTTTGGGATAACCAAGACCCCTTTTATCATTCACAGTTTGTGAGGACTCAGCTATTTTAGACACGACATTCTTTGCCTTAGTCAGTTGATCCACTTTCAGCTGAAGCTGTTGTGAATTTTTGATAATCAGTTCATTCTGCTTGAAGAGTTCATCGAACTTAGCTGTCAGCAGATTATGTTCTTCACTCAGGACAGTGTTCTCAGAAAGTAGCTTTTCTACCAGCTTCTCTTGTTCCTCACATTTTGCTATTAAGTCAGCAGACTTGTTAGCTTGTGAATCATAGGATATCACTGGTAGTCTAGCATTTTCTAGATCTTGTCTCAAGCTTAAAACTTCAGCTTTCAGACTTGAGTTCTCCTCTTCCAGCTTAGAACAAACTTTTAAGGAGGATTGGAGATCAGACAACAACTTGTGTATATCTGACTCCATAGAATAGGTAGAGGAGCAAGATGAGCTAACAGAGGGGGTAGGAGAATTTACCTCTTCTACCTTAGCCATGAGGCAGATGTCATCCTCTGATTCAAAATCAGATGATGATGAGGATGAGCTGATATCCTGCTTTTCCTCCTCTGCCAGCAGAGCTCTCTTATCAGCGAACCTGCGATCTCTCTTGATTCTCTTCTCTTCTCTCTCTCTAGGGGTAAGCTGAGGACAATCATAGCTGAGATGTCCTGGCTTGTTGCAAGTGAAACAAACACCATCTCCTCCTCTACTGGGACTTGGTTCCCTCCTTCTCTCTGGAGACTTGTATCTGGTCTCCTGTTCATCTGATGGTCTTCTGGCATCAGATGACTTCTGGTATCTTCTGGAAGAATCACTCTTATTCTTCTTCCAATGAGATCTATACTTCTGGAACTTGTTTGACATCTTGTCAAACTTCTTTGTCAATAAAGCAAGTTGCTCCTTTAAGCTCATGTCCTCTGGAGTAGAGGACTTCTCTTGACTATCAGCTACAGCAGAGAAAGCAACATTCTTTGTGGCTGATGAAGTTGGAGTCTCATCTTCTTGATCCTCTTCTTGGATATCGAACTCATGTGCCTTCAGATGAGATAGCAGTGTATGATGACTCATCTCAGATAAATTCTTTGTCTCTTTAATTACTGTCACCTTCACTCTCCATCTTGGAGTAAGAGATCTCAAAATTTTTTTATTAATCTCTTTTTCCGAGTAGTCCTTTCCTAAGGAGCTTGCCTTATTCAGTATGTTTGTCAGCCTCATATCTAGCTGATCAATGGTTTCATCAGCTTTCATTTTAAATGTGTCAAAGGTATGTAGAACGACTTGAAGCTTGTTCTCTTTGATTTGATCTGTCCCTTCACACATCAAGGAGAGTTTTTCCCACATCTCCTTAGCAGTTTTGCACGTCTTGATTTTCTCTATGTATTCTTTGGAGAGAGTCTCGATAATTTCTATTCTGGCCACTTGATCTAAGTTGAAGAGTTTCCTTTCAGCATCGTTAAGTTCACTCTTCTTCTTCTCTGTCTTCCTTCTTTCAATGATTTCAGCTTTTGGAGTCTTGCCATCACTTACTCCTTCCCAGAAGAACTTGATTGGCCCTTCCTCCAGAACATCTAACATTCGATCATGAATGGCTCCAAGATGATTCTCCATTCTGAATTTCCAGTAATCATAATCCTCTATGGAGAATTCAGGCAATTTCCTTGTCTTGGATCCACTCTTTTTGTAGGAAGACATATCTGTAAGTGATTAGATAAAAAGCACACAGAATTTTCTAAAAATAGATTTTTAGGGATCTGTCCAGGTGACCACCAAAAGCTTTCTCAGGCTGTGGTCTTTTGGACACACAACTCTGATACCACTTGTTGGTCCCAAAGGCAGGTTTTAGGGAGGAATACCTTTGAACAAGTCTAGAAGGGGGGGTTGAATAGACTTGTAAGGATTCAAAAACCTTTTTCAAATTATTCGGCTTATTCAGAAAACCAGCAGACTACTTGAGGTAGTCTGAATTTGAAAGTAGTGCGCTGTGAATAGTGTAGAAACGTTTTTGATGAAAATCAGCTTTTAGGTGAAGTGCACAAATTAAAAGTAGAAATAAATGATACGAGACGCAGGGGTTTATAGTGGTTCGGACCAACTGTCCTACATCCACTCTCCTCAATCCAACTTGGAGTTGAGGGGCTCTCCACTAACTTACTCACTTACTCACTTACACAGTTTGAGAGTACTACTCTCTTACAGATTGTCAATGCTACAATCGCTATTGACTTCTCACAGCTTCTACAAAGCTTATACAAAAGATAAGTATGAATGGTGTTTTTGGAGTGCAAGTGATAATATCTGACAGAGTTTTGGCTAGCTTAATATGCGTGTAAAATCTAATCTGAAATTATCACTATTACTCTAATTTATAGGGTCAAATAACTAGCCGTTGGGATGGACTAGAAATCTGAGATCATATAATCTCGTATTCAATCAACCATTGTGATTGATTGAATCTCCTTCTTGATTCCCGTCAATCTTCGTGATCTCCAATCAATCAAGTTTGTCCCCTTGATTGATTGATCTTCTATTCTGGGAATCTTCCTTCTATATCGCAAGTCAACCCTTAAAATGATTCTGAAGAATCTGGGCTGAGCACAAGACCTCAGTTGATCTGTCTCCTCAGCTGGTGTACCAGTCTGCTGGTACTTGGACCTCAGCTGATGAGCCTCTAGTCTGCTGGTGTGCACCTCAGCTGGCTTCTTGACTTCGTCTGAATACGTCTTATATCCAAGGTCCTTGTCTTGTCTGCGACGTGCTCTCAGTGATAGCTCCTTGAGAGTTACGTACCCAAGTGTAGGTTGATTTCAAGTAATAAAATTTCTCGGGAGACCGAGTATCGAACCACAGGGAGATTTGGAAGAAAAATATATTATCTAGTTGAGAGGTTTAAATAAAGTAATAAAATACTAGAGCTTCGGGATTCCACTTTAGATAAAAATACTAGAGT
>JAPKLY010003093.1:0-20508 GCA_026898435.1 Prunella vulgaris | reverse complement strand
CTCTGGGTCTTCGACAGTCGGGCGAGCTCTGGACCTTCCCCAGCTCGGATGGGCTCTGGAGACCTGGCAAGCCTTGGAGATTATTTCTAAAACCGACGTATTAGTTCGCCATATCAACATTTGCCCCCCAGCTCGTGCGCATCATGACTTTGTCCAATGTGTGGGCGAGCTGGAGAACTTGAGGTCTGGCGAACTATTTTTGGGGGCGCCGAGCTAGTAGGCGAGCTGCGCCTCGGAGGTCGCCTCGGCCGACACGATGCGGGATCCCAAGCGTCACGCAAGTCTCTTGGTGTCTCGGTTCCCGCCCACAATAATGATAACTTTTCAAATTCTTTGCAAAAAGGTCCCTGATCTTTCGGGAATTTCGAGCTCGCGCCCAGCGTCTATAAATAGGCGGAAATGAGGAATTTCCTCACTTTTGCTTCCTCACTTCTCAGAGCACATTTCTGGCGAACATTCCTCTGCTTCAGACGCGTCCCCGAGCATCTCCTAAGGTAGAAATCCGGATTTCTCCCCTCTCTTCTTCCTTTGTTCCTTGCTTTCGAACGCCTACGTTATGTCTGAGAACTCTTCAAGTCGTCGCCCCCCCCCCCCGCATCGTGATCTGGGCAAAGGACAAATGACCGATAACCCTCCAAACCCTCGAGCAGCACCTGTGGTCCTTTCCTCAAGCTCTGGGGCGAGCTTTGAAACCTCTCCGGACAGTAGCGAGCTCTTGGGGTCAGTTCGTTCTGACTCCAGTGAACTAGCTACAAGCTCTAGTGAGGATCGTCCCTCCGCGAACTCTGGGATTACTCAGAGCGAGCTCACGGAGGAGCCGCGACCCCATTGAGGAGGAGGCCGCCGAGACGGAGGCCCAGGAGGAGGTCGCCGAGGTTGGGGTCGGTGACTTTACTGGCGAGCTGGCACGCGAGGTCGACGAAGAGGTCGGCGAGGATACCAGGACGGAGGTCACTTATGAATACCTCCGTTTCATCGACTTTCCTTTTCCCAAGCTCCCTGAACATCAAGTCTCTACCGAGGTCGTTAACGAGTTCGACTGGGGCGAATATGTGAGGACCCACGGGGCGAGCTTCCCCCTACCCCGGCGAGCTCCGATTCGAAAAGCCGCTGGCAAGTCTGACCTTAAGGCCAACGGGGTGGAGAGCATCATGAGCGAGTTCGCCCTTCCGGATATTCGGAGGCGGTTCCGCATCCCGCTGGACATTTTTATGTATCCTGCTGAGGAGAAAGAGCGAGCCGACCTCCCCCCTGCCGGGCTCACAGCCATGAATTATCACACTTTGAAGGCGGGGCTCACCCTTCCCCTCCACCCCATCATTGGGCAGTTTTTGGCGGACACGGGCCTCGCCATTACCCAACTCACTCCGAATGCATGGAGCAATTTGTTGGCCGCCCTGACTGTCTTCGGCCTCGAGGGCTATGAAAACCGGCTGAGCACGGCGGAGATTAACGAGCTCTTCATCTTGATCAGACAAGTGAGGGAGGGGAAGGGATATTATTCTTTCCAAGCTCGCCCGGGGGGTAAATTTTTAGGCGACCTCCCCAACAAAATTCGGGATTGGAAGGAGCAGTTCCTTTTCATCGGGGGGGATTGGCGAGCTTCCAACGGCCGCGGAGGGCGCATTCCCACCCCCGAGACCTACGGGGAGGCGAGCTGTAGGTGGCGTACCTTAGTGTGTGTGCGTCGGATTAGATTACTGATCTAATCTATCTTTTTGCAGGTTTGAAGCGCCACAAGTCGAGCCGTGGGAAACCGAAGACTTCGATTGGCTTCGAGTTCGTGCGGACGGTGTGTTGTTTGCGAGAAAAGAAGGATCGCGAGATCGAACATTTGTGTCAACACCACTGCCGCAGGCTCGCCGGTCTCATCACCTAGCCACACCATCTCGCTGCTCAAGGTCCTGCACTTCTCCATTTTGAAGTTCTACCAGCTCGCTACCCCGTATAGTGAGGTCGCCTGACCTACTTGATCATTTTGTGCAGGTGCAGGTCCTACTGCCGAGATTCCGCCCATCGAAGTTCCTGAGGCCTACCATTTCCTAGCTCGGCAGCTTAGGATGGGTAAACCTCGCCCGGGGAGAGAAGGCATCCCCTCCGGGGCGGTCCTGGATGCCATGAAAAAGCTCGAGCTCACCAAGGCCGCTGATAAGGTCGGGGGCTCGGGCTCACAAAGGACCTCGGCGCCTCCCCAGGCGAAAGAGAAGGTCGCTGCTGCCAAGAGGGGAGCGGGCCGAGGTTTGGATTCTGAACGGGGTGCCCAACCCCCTCCGCCTCAGCAGACGAGGCGAGCTCTCCACCGCGAGGATGGCTCGCGGGTGGGCGAGGAAGAGACCCGCCCCGCCAAACGAGCTAGGGTCGAGGGCGGCTCCGGATCAACCCCAGCGGGGTCAGGGTGAGCTCTCGCTCTCCAATCTTCTCAGGCGACCCCAACTCCTCAGAGTGCGCCCTCGCCGCCTCCCTACGGGGTCCCTATTCGGGATGATACCCTGCTCGGGCTCAATCCCGATAGGTTTGGGTAAGCGGGCGACCTCTTTTGAAGTTGGAAGCCTTTGCAATTTCTATAATTTTTGCTAACTGATTTGAGTGTTGTGTAGGTACACTCCCGCCGTGTTCCTGCAGCGACCTGAATCTCTCCACATCGCCGAGCGGTGTAGGGCCCTGAGCTCGTCGAGGGACCTTCCTGATGGGGCGGCTCGCCGGGTTTTCACTGAGGCCCCCAAATACCTCTCCGCCTCGGAGCTCGGCATGATCGAGAGGCAGAAGCCTGCCGACAAGGCGAGGTTGGCGATGCACTACGCCTGTGCGGCAATGGCGGCGGCCCAGCTCGTCAGTGATGATATCACCGCCTCTGATAGAGCTCGCCATGATACAAAGAAGGCGCTCACTAAGGTGGGCGACGAGCGGAAGAAGGCCCTCGAGGAGCTCGCGAGGGCGGAGACCAAAGCGAAGGCCTCACTGGAGGCGGAGCGGCTTGCAACAAAAAAGGCAGAAAACTCCAGGCCGACCTCCGCCAACAACAGGCCAAACTGGAAGAAGCTCACCGGACACTTGCTGCTCGGGAAGAGGAGCTCGTCTTGACCCGGGTTGAGGTAGGGCTCCTCCGTGATCAGAGCCGAGGGAACTCAGAAGAGTGCCGCAAGCTGCGAGAAGAGGTCGCCGCTAAGCCCTTGGAAATCGCCGAGCTCAGGGGCCGTTCCGACGCCGCCATCACGCCCGAGGTGCTTGAGCTCACCGAGGTGGTCGCAACCGACAAGGGCTTCGTGCTCTGCTTTGCTGAGGTAATCCGCTCCTTCCAATGGGCGCGGATTAATAATGACAGTGAGTGGGAAGCCCTCGTCAGCGAGTTAAGGATTGCCTGGAGAAGTCTTCGATCCCCCCGGCACGGAGCTGAACATTGGAGACCTCGCGGGCTATGGGATCAATCTTGACGCTGCTCGTCAAAAATTCAACATTATCCAGATGAAGCAGGTCTTGACTGTTGATCTCGCCCAAGAGACTGAAGGTGCCGAGGGGGATGTTGGAGGCAAGGCCCCGCCGACAATGGAGCAGATGCAGGAGGTCTGCGGGGATGCGATGATAAACAACAGCGAGCTAGGCACAAGCGGACTCTCGGGGAACATCACTTCTGATGTCGAGCTTGCCATGCCCATCCGCCAGGTCGCCCCTACTCCAGAGGTCGCCGACCCCGAGCCCTAGGCCCTCTTTACTATTGTTTTCTTAGTTCAGTTTTTATTTTCTAAGTATCGATAGGTCGCCGGGTTGCGGAGCTCGCCCAGAAGGAGCTCCATTTTTGTAGTCTTTACTTTTTGCTCAAGTAGACTTAGCTCGCCGGGCACGTGTAGCTCGCCCAGAAGGAGCTTTTTGTAGTTCAAAGATGGCCAGCTGGTCGGCTTTTGTGGCCAGTACAGCTACTTATACTTAGGATTTTTTCAAGCATATTTTTGGCTTGAAAATCTCTTAAGTATCTTTTTGAATATAAGCCGAGCATTTTTTGTCTAACTCTTTTCCTTTATGTATTTGCGCCTTTACGTTATAATTTTTTAAATAGCTCGTTCTTGTTTATTTTCCTGGTACATAATTGTTCGTCTTATTCTACTTTGAGAAGCGAATCGTTCATTTTACGTCACTTTCGACTACGAGTTGTACCTCTGTTTTTAGAGTGCGTATTCTTCGTCTTATGCCACTTAGGGCCGCGAATCGTTCGTCTTAGGCTACTTAGGGCAGCGAACTGCACTTCGATTGATTCACGTTGGGCCATTGGGTTTCATGAACCTTGCCTTAGACGTTTTTGTCTTTTTCGCAAATTTTTCTAACTTGTGGCAGTAGGTGCTTAGCAGCCCTTTAAGAAGGGTACCTTCGCGACCTTGGGCACTTTGGCCTTTGCCTTCGAGCTATTTAATTACAACGCTTGGGACCTTGGTCCTTGCGCATTGCGGAGTTTTGAGCATTTGGGCGAGCTAGGTTTGGCGAGCTACCAGGAGTAATTTAAGTATGGTGCGGCTCGCCTGGTTGGAGAGCTGCACAGGTCCAAACACTTGGGAATTTTTCTGAATTTTTACAGCAACGTAATTTACATCGGTTGCCATCTACACTTCTGATGCAAACCTTCGACTAGCCTATTACAGGATTCTAGTCTATTGGTAGAACTTTTTTAGATGTGCCGAGCTCCATGTGTATGACGAAGCTTTGCCTTCTGCGTCTTCTAGATCATAGGTACCGTTTGGCCAGGCTGCGGTGACCCGGAATGGTCCTTCCCAGTTTGAACCGAATACACCTGGTGGGGCCATCAATTTCTTTTTTAACACCAAGTCTCCGACCTTGAATTTTCGGTCTCGGACCTGAGAGTTGTAATACTTTTCTGCTCTGCGCTTGTAGGTGGCGTTCTTCATTTCTGACGAAGCTCTGGTCTCTTCGATCAGATCCTTTTCTACTGCCAAGGCTTCATCATTCTTTTTTTCGTCATATCCCACCACCTTCCAAGTCTTGTTCTGGACTTCAACCGGGACCACGACTTCAGTCCCGAAGGCTAGGGCAAACGGGGTCTCCCCGGTGCTGGCCCTATAGGAAGTTCTATAAGACCATAGGACTTCCTGGAGTTCGTCTGCCCAGTTTCCTTTCTTCTCCTCGAGGCGGAGCTTCAATATGTGTTTCAGGATCTTGTTCACCGCCTCGAACTGGCCGTTCGACTGAGGGTGATATGGAGTTGAGTAGTGCTTCTTGATGTTCCATGAACTGCAGAAGTCCCTCAACTTCTGTCCGTCGAACTACCTTCCATTATCAGTGATGACCGACTGCGGGAGTCCAAACCTGCAGATCAGGTTTTTCCAAATGAAGTCGATCATCCTTTCTTGGGTTATGGTTGTGAGAGCTTCGGCCTCAGCCCACTTAGTGTAGTAGTCTACTGCTACAACAACAAACTTTACACCGCCTCTACCAGGTGGAAATGGGCCGATCAAGTCGATACCCCATTTCGCGAAAGGCCATGGGCTGAAAACCGACTTAAGCTGGTTGGCTGGGGAGTGGATGTTAGGTGCGAAAAGTTGGCACTTTCGGCACCTTCGAGCGAAGCTGATGGCATCTTTGCGAAGAGTGGGCCAGTAGTAGCCCTGTCTGATCGTCTTGTATACCAATGCTTGCCCCCCAACGTGACTCCCACAAATCCCTTCATGAATTTCTTCCAACACTTCGGACCCCTGTTTCCTAGTTAGACATTTGAGCAGGGGTAGAGAGAATCCACGTTTATAGAGTTGGCCATCCAGCAGCGTATATCTGGCAGCTTGCTTTACTAACCGGCTAGCTTCCCAGGTGTCCAAGGGGGTTGTTCCGTCTGCTAAGTATTTTTGGATTGGAGTGCACCAATCTTCACCATCTTCACTATCCTCCTGCCCCCCACTCGAGGTTTGATTTATCTTGTAATCAGACGTAGAGGGGTTTTTTAGTGTGGTGATCACAACCTCCGTGAATTCGGCTTCGCCGTTGCTAGTAGCTAGCCGGGCTAGAGCATCTGCTTGTGTGTTTTCTAGCCGCGGTATTTGATTGATGTAAACCTGTGTAAACATCGAGATCAGATGTGCGGCTATCTTTTGGTAGGTCATCATCTGTTGGTCTTTTGCTTCAAATTCCCCCCTGACTTGGGATATTATTAGCTGGGAATCTCCGAAAACTTGAAGATTGGTTGCCCCCACAGCTAATGATAGCTGAAGTCCTGCTATTAACGCTTCATACTCCGCCTCGTTGTTGGTTGCTCGAAAGTCGAACCGAATTGCGGAGGTGAAGACCTGTCTGTCTGGGCTGATCAGGACTACGCCGGCGCCTGCTGCTATGCTGGTTGATGACCCGTCTACGTAGAGATGCCACGGAGCTATACATCCCCTCATCGGATCTTGTGGGAAAGTTAGCTCGATGATGAAGTCGGCAAGTGCTTGTCCCTTGATCGCTGTTCGGGGTGCGTAGGTTATACCGTATTGGCTGATCTCTAGTGACCATTTCAGCAGGCGTCCGGCGGTGTCTGGGCGCTGTAGTATTTGACGTAGTGGGAACGTTGTCAGCACCTCTACCGGGTGGTCAAAGAAGTAAGGCCTCAATTTTCTAACACTCATCACCAGTGCATAAGCCAGCTTCTCTGTTGGGGTGTACCGCAACTCAGCTTCATGTAAGACTTGGCTCACATAGTACACTGGTAGGTGTGTTTTCGCCTCTTCTCGGACCAGGACGGAGCTGATGGCCACCTCCGACGCGGCTAGGTACAGATACAGCTTTTCTCCAGGTATCGGCTTCGACAGGACCTGTGTATCCGCCAGGTATGTTTTGATATCTTCAAAGGCTCGTTGGCATTCACTTGTCCAAACGAAGTGGTTTTTGAGGTGGAGCTTGTTGGCTTTGGCCGCCTCTTTGTACCTCCGTGTGTTTGCCTTAATTGCCTCGAAAAATGGACGATTTCGGTCGCCGGACCTGGAGATGAATCTGTTCAGGGCTGCCATGCACCCAGTCAGTCTTTGAATTTTTTGGACGGAATCGGGTATACCCAACTCAATTATGCATTGGACCTGTGTTGGGTTGACCTCAATTCCACGTTGGCTAACTAGGTGCCCCAGGAACTTCCCGGAGTGTACGCCAAAGCTGGTCTTTTTGGGGTTCAACTTTATGTTGTAGTGGCACAGTATATCGAAGGTCTGTTTTAGGTGGTCCAGGTGGTCCTCCTTTCTCAAACTCTTGACAACTATGTCATCCACATACACTTCCATGGATTCACCAATGTGTTGGTCAAACATTTTGTTCACTAATCTTTGGTAGGTAGCTCCGGCGTTGATGAGTCCGAACGGCATCCTTTCCCAGCAATACATGTTCTTGTTGGTGTAGAACACCGTGTGTTCCTGGTCATCCGGGTGTAGAGCTATCTGGTGATAGCCCGCAAAAGCATCCATGAATGTCATCATCTCATGGCCTGCTGTGCTGTCCACCAACTGGTCAATGTGAGGTAGCGGGAAGTTATCTTTCGGGCATGCTTTGTTCAGGTCTGTGAAGTCGATGCAGAGTCTCCACGTCCCATTGTGTTTCTTTACCAGGACGGGGTTCGCAACCCACTGCGGACACAAAGCTTCCTTGATGAGCTTGTTGTCTAACAACTTCTCCACCTCAACAGTCAGAGCCGCGTACTTGTCTGGTCCATACTTTCTTCGCTTTTGGCGTACGGGTCTCCTCGTCGGATCTATGTTAAGTCTGTGGCAAGCATGTTCCAACGGGATCCCCGTCATGTCTTCGTGGGACCAGGCAAACACGTCTAGGTTGGTCATTAAGAACTACTCCATCCTCAACCGGTATGGTTCAGGTAACTCAGAACCGATGAAAAGTTCTAGGTCCCTTTCCGGGTCCACCGGAAGTGCCGTCAATTCTTCCATGGGGGTGACTTTTCTCTTTTGACTTTTCCATCTCAGGTCATTGATGAACTCATCCTACTCTTCTTGTGACATCCGCGTGGGCTCGTGGCCTATGCGTGGTTCGATGTCATCGGGTTGGCTTTCAGCTTGGGCAGGCTCGTCAGCTGTGAGCACCTCCGGTGGTTTGTCAACTTGGAATGGTGTGGTGACTTGGGGAGTTGGGTCGACGTCCATTGGTGTTGGTTCTTGGCCTCCCGCAGGCCCCCCACCTTGGGTCTCATCGGCTACCTCCATGGGAGAAGGCTGCTGCTCCTGCGCAGGTACCGACCCCTGCGCAGGTCTCAACACTTGGGTTTCTTCCAAGTCCTCCATCGGTGTCGGTTGTGTGTCCTGCACAGGTCCAGTGCCTTGGTTGATTTCTGACAAATCGCCTACCTCCATCATCTCAGTTTCGACTGAGATGACGTCTAGGATGTTTGGCTCGTTTGCAGGAATCTGCACGTCTCCTTCGAGGATGTGGACCTGTGTAACAGACTTCTTGACCCGACCGTCCTTGATCTGAAGTAAACACTCTGGGGCCTTTTTCTGGTCACCTTTTATAGTTTCGACACCTTTTGGAGTTGGGAATTTTAAATAGTAGTAGTAGGTCGAATAATCCGCTTTGAATTCATGAATAAACGAGCGGCCAAGGAACCCGTTGCAGGAGGACTGCTGGTCGACAACTAGGAAATCTATGAGCCTAGTCAGCCTCCTTTCGAGATCCTCAGCCGATACAAGCTGGACGCTCAACCTAACACTACCTAGGGGAACGGTTACAGCTTCTCCGAACCCCACTATCCTAGCATTGCTAGGTTCCAGATACGACTCAAAATCACCTAAGGCATCCAAGGTGGATTTGAAGAGAATGTTGGTGAATGTGCCAGTGTCCACAAGTAGCCTGTGAACTCGGACGTTCATAATGTTGGCGGTTATCACCAATGAGTTGTTGTGGGGCATCAGTACCCCTTCCAGGTCCGTCGAGGAAAACATCAGCCCGTCAGTGAGCTGCGAGACGGTCCTGGGGCCGGAACTGCCCTCCTGGACTTGGTTTATGGCCCTGATCTCGGCCTTCCTCTTTCTCCTGGATATGGAGGATCCCCCGTCCTGGAGACCTCCGGCAGCTCCGATCTCCTACTCGAGAACTAAAAGTTCCCGGGTGGGCTCCATGTTTTGCTGAGGTTGGGGAGGTACCTTCCGCCTATTGTGGGGACCGGGTTGGTCTGCCTCCTCTTCCTCATCATCGGAGGTAGCCCTCCTCTCGAACCTCGGTCTCTTAGCTGGGGCCTTCTTCACGAACTCGGCCAATTTCCCCTCCTCGTAAAATTTCCAGAGTTGCTTTAGGAGGTCTCTGCACTCGCTGGTGAAGTGGCCGATGGCCTGATGGTAGGCACAGAATTTATTAGGGTTGAGCTTCGTGCGGTCTTGGCGGATCCGCCTTGGCTCCTCCAGCATGGCCTTGCCTTCGACGGCAGTGAAGACGTGGTCAACGGAGACAGTGAGGACCTGATTAAGCTTTTCTTTGAGCTCGTCTCCCTCGCCAAAGGCCTTTAAGTTCCGGGGAGCTTTGTAGGTGCCCCCGGACTTCTTCCCGTAGGGCTTCCTTTTCTCGTGGGCACCAACTTCTTTCAGTAGTGCCTCCTGCATAGCCACAAACACCCCCGCCTTGTGGCGGAATTCGCTGTAAGTGTTGGGACATGCGAGGTGCATCTCCTTCCAGAGGTCGGTGCCCCTCCTGATTCTGGCCATCGCTGCGACGACCTTGGTATCCTCGCTTACCGGCTCGCCTTCCAGCAGAATTTTGTTGAACCTTTCCAGGTACTGCTGGTCGGTCTCGCTCTCGCCTTGATGGATGTTGGCGAGTCGGTGTTTCTGGGTAAGGTAGGACCCGAACCCAGAGAAGTGGGCCAGGAACTCCCGCGAGAGTTGGCCAGTGGGAAATTCCGGCACTGGGTGGAGTCGGTGGCACCGACCGAAATCATGAAGTCCGCGTACTTGGCCAGGTGGACTTTTGGGTCCGACTCGCCTTCGTATGCGGACATCATCGGGAATTGAATTTTCTTCTGGACCGGTGCGCGGAGGATGGCGGGTGCCAACGGAGAGGTGGGGAGAGTCGTGGCGTCAGGTCCGCCAGACTTGGCTACTATTGTGCTTGTAGCATTTCAACGGCCTTTTTCAGTGAGGCCAGCTCATCATCTCGGGTCACCTCCGGCGGAGGGTGCTCAAAGGTCGTGCGTCTCGCGGACTCACGTCCCCGAGGTGCCTCACTCTGGGGTGACCTCTCAGTGGCGGGCTGGAATTGGCATCCGCCGTGGGGGCCTAGCAGGTCAGTGGCGGGCCTCCTCAGCCTTTCGTGGGCTGATCTGCGTGGCTGCTGGTCGGAGTCCCCGTGGGACGCAGCTGGGGCCGCCGTACGCTCATTCTCTTCGTATCTCAGGCCCAGGCGGCCTTGGAGGACTTCCCTCCTTTGTGATTGGTGGGTGCCCGATGCCCCGGTGTAGACCGACTCCCTTCCGGTGTAAGGAGCGGGATCCTCCTCCACCATCTTGGCCTTGCTGGTCCTCTCCCTGCACTGGCGAGCTTGTGCCGAGCTCGCCTCCTGCTCGGTGGAGAGTACGATGTAGTCCCCTCTGGTTTGGGTGCCCTGAGTGGGCCTGGTCTGCCCCCGGGTTTCTGCAGCTGGAACTCACCTGGGTACCAGGGCGAGTTCGTCCTGCTGTCGCTGTTGCAACCTCTGTAGGGTAGCGATGGTGCGCTGGAGCTCGTCAGGATTGTTGACCAGGTCCCTCAGAGCGGGGGCCAAGTCATGCTGGGTCACCGTAACTCACGGAGGTCGCGGAGCTGCGGTGCTCTTCTGAGGAGGTGGTTGTGATGTCTCCACCACCTGGCGTGAGGTCTCCACCTCGGCCTGGTTTTGATCACCCCCTTTAGACCTTCCCACAGCTGCGGAGGCCTGTCCCTTGGCGGCTCGAGTGTTAACCATTTTTGGGTTTCGGAGGGGGTAGCTTGCTGCAGATCGCCGAGGTGGAGGGAGGTCGCCGGAGTGGTGAAGTTCGCCGGTGCGGTGGTCGTCCAGCTTAGGTGGAGCTGTGCAAGTTTTTGTCTAGCCTCGCGTGTTGACGAATTATTCGAAATTTGGTTTATTCGTGTGCACGCGCGTGTTTGAAAACTTCTTCCGGGCAGATCTTGTGTTGGTCCCGAAACGAGTTAAATCAGTGTATGGGGGGGGAATACACTGATGTCAGATTTTTCTGAAAGACTCAGAAAAATGCTCTAACGCACTCAGTCAGGATTCCCTGAAGTACTCAGTATGCTGAAGGTCCACAGGGGCAGCAGGGACGGTTCAGTAACGAGTCAGATAAACTGAGTGTGAGTAAAGTGCTTGGAGGCTCAATAGAGATAACTAGCCTACTGACTGCTCGGAAGCTAGTCAGTTGGACCACTATCTCAGTGAGCCAGAGTACGTGCGGAACGTGAGCCCTTAGATTCTACTCGTTTTAGTTTCTGAAAACGTTTTCTCTGAGTTGCTTAGTAAATTGGTGGTTAAGGCTGAGTGCACAGTATTCAGATTCAGGATGATTGATTCAGTCCTGAGGTTAAAACCAATGCAGTATGTTCAGTTTAATAAAGATGACAGTTATGATCCTGAACAGAACAGTAAATCAGCACACAGGGGACTTTTTAACGTGGTTCGGAGATAACCAACTCCTACGTCCACGACCTGATTTAACAGGAAGCTATCCTCAATACCCTGAGGATAGGTACTTGGGTTTTACGTGCCAAGGGACACGAGTAGCCAACTTCCTCTCTTAGGAACTGACCCCTGGGCGTTTTACAAGTCCCAGTCCTTCTAACCAACCGATCTCACACCTTGAGTGGTTTGGTATTCTTGTTTCCAACTAAGATAGCTCTAGCAATACAAAACAATGCTAAATAATAGAGCTATCGATCTAAGCAAATACAGAGTGAATCCTACTACAACACTAGGGAAATTTAATTGCAGAGTGTTGTTTATGATATGCTTTGTGTTCTTGGATTCTTGAGAGTTTTCTCTTGGAAATTTCCCGTTAACCTTGAATGGGTGCAAGGTTCTCCATATTTATAGGCGAGATTCAAAATAGATCCGTTGGAGGAGATCAAATCAAATCTTTCCTATTTTAGGTAGATTGCAGGCTAGAAATACTGTTTGACCTACCCGCCATGCTTATTCTGGCAAGTTGTCACATCACCTGCAACTTTTTGAGACTCATTAAATACCGCATTAACTGCTGCGCAGACTCCGTTCTTGCGTGTCGAAAGATCATTGGCTCTCCGCTATAATGGCTAGTTGACCTTCAGACATTTGTCCTTCCTCGTACACTCAATGCTCTGAGTCTCTTGTTAATAACTCAGTCTGAACGTGTGTCTTAATGGAGTCTTACTGACATTCTTTTTGTCTCTTGACCCATAACATAAATAACCTTTTTCTTTGGACTTACATGATTCAGGTGATCTGAACCACAACCTCAGTCAGGTCCTATGTGCATTCAGCACAGCCTGATAGGTTATTCAGCTCAGTATGTGTTACCTTTTTGCTTCGAACTTACATGATTCAGGTGAACTGAACCAAGGCCTAAGTCAGGTCCTATGTGCATTCAGCACAGCCTGAAAGGTGACACTTACTCTTCACTGACTGACTTCTGTCCTGAGTATGCTTAGTGTACTCAGTAGAAACATCAGCCAAAGGTACTTCAGGATGGACTTCAGGATGTATCAGTAGGTTTCGATCTTCAGCTTCAGAACAGACAATCTTCAGCGAGACTGACTGACTCCTTCAGGATGGTTTACGCTTCAGACTTCAGTAAATTGGGTCGACTCCAATATTCTTCAGTCTTCAGCATGGTCTTCCTGTACTGAATCTCCAACCTAACTGTCCTGAACTATTTTATCCTGAACAACTATACTTAGGCAAATTCATCAGGGGTTTTGGGATCTAATCAAAACACTCAGATTGTCCCAACAATTTCCCCCTTTTTGATGATGCCAAAACCCTTAAGCAAATTCCTATTCATCTATACAATCAACTGACTTAGTCAGTGAAAATAACTCAGTACCACCTGACAAATTAGGTACTTAGTCTATAAGATGAAAACAATGAATGGGTTAGTACAGTTCTTGATAAGGATTCAGAAAAATAAATTCAGGAGTCAACAAGAAGTTGTACTCAGGAAAAATAAATAACTTCATTGATTGATAAGAAAATACAAGTATCCTGAAGCTATTACAAAATTCATGAACAACTAGCTCCTGATCTAGTCTTCATCCTTATTCCAAGCAGTCAGTGGAATCTCGTACATCTCCAGTACTCGGTTCAGGACCTGCTTCATCCTGTTTCGATCAGCAACGGCCCCGGCAGCTCATCCTACTCTGACGACTTCTTCAGAAATTGCTTTCCGGTCCAGCTGCTTAGAATTCCTAAAGAGTGGAGGAGGGTACTTGATGAATTCCGGAGGAGCAATCTCTACACCTTCAGTGTCAGCATGTCTGATGATTTCAGCCCATAGATCAGGGTGCTCTTGTGCCATCCAGTGATGGAGTATGACGTCTTTTTCTTCAGTCAGATCGTCCCATAACCCCACCACGTAGAATAAGTATGCCCACCTATTCCGGATCGGAATCCAAACCTCCAGCATCTCAATTGGAATGAAGTCTTCAACAAACTTCGATGGAGGATGACTTTGATCTGGTCTGACCACAATCTTCCTCTGAGTCTTTATCCGAGATCCAGATGATACAGATTTCTTCTTCTGGACCTGAGAAGTCAGATACTCATTGGACTCTTTTAGGCGCTGGATCTGACTGAGCATCGAAATTTCTTTCATTTTTGCTATCTTATCAGCTTCAGTCATCACCACTTTCTTCTGAGTGGTCAGCCCAGATGGCATTATTTGTTCCTCCATCTCCTTATATAACGGCTCGAGAGCCGGATCTTCAGAGGGTCTCAACTTCTTCGGATCTGAGCCTTCAGCAGTTTCGATGGCGGCTATGGATCTAGTCCTCTTTCTATCCGCAGCCTTTAGTTCAAGGGGAAAGTTCTTCTTCTTAGCTTTACCAGTAGTGGCAATTTGCTTCTTCCCTTCTTCCCCGTTTTTGGCATCATCGTCATTAATACGTTTGACAACTTCATCCACTGACTCCGCCAAAAGATTGAACTGACTGTCCATCTCAGTCTGCTTCACCTGCAATTGTCCAATCTGCCCTGCCATTCCTCTCAGGCCGATACTGAGCTGATCAATGGCTGAATTGTGTGCAGCCTTCAGTCGACCCTCAAAGTTTTCCATCCTTGTGTCTAGGGCAGATGCAATTTTCTCCTTCTCCTGTGCAGACAACTCCCTCAGCAGGTCCTCCTTCAGTTCAGCTTTTATCTTGACCAACTTCTCATCAACCAGTTGATCAACCTTTTCAGACAGTTGTTGATCCAGAAAGTTGGCAAGTTTAGTCTCCTGCTGAGTCTGCACATCTGAAACCATCTGATTGCAGTTCTGAATAGCATCCTTGGCTTGCTCTGAAATGACAGTGAGTTCTACATTGATTCCAGTCCGAGCTTCCCCAAGGAGATCAATTACTGCATGCATATCAGTGGCCATATCATTTAGGTCACGGTCCAGTCTGTTCAGTTTCTTGTTCAGCAATTCAGAATTTGAACCAACCCTACTAGCTTTTCGCTCAACGAGGATGACTCTCCTGTGCAGATTGCCAAGAGCTCGTGAGGAATTGGTAAGATAAATTTCTTCGGGTGTAGTCCATTTTCCTCTGACTCGGACCATGCCTGGTGGACCCTCTCCTGAAGCCTCCGCAATCCCGAGTCCCTGGATTGCTTCATCGGCCGGTGTACTGACTCCCTCAGTGCCACCTTGCTGATCGTCATCAGCAATTATCACCACCTCCCTTTTAGCTTCCTTCTCCTCTCCCCTCTCTTCGGCTTTCTGAGTCTCAGGCTCAGGATACGTTCTGCGGACTGTTCTGATAAA
The DNA here is from genome assembly GCA_026898435.1 of Prunella vulgaris. Lineage (NCBI taxonomy): Eukaryota > Viridiplantae > Streptophyta > Magnoliopsida > Lamiales > Lamiaceae > Prunella > Prunella vulgaris. The sequence continues at coordinate 5,582 of JAPKLY010003093.1, read as the reverse complement.
ATCCACCATTTTGATCAGATGATGTAGAGAGTTTACATCAAAATGATCAAAGAGGGCGACTTCTAAATCTGCAATGCAGTCCCATCCTCTGGACTCTCCTAGCTGGCTGAGCTCAGACCAAGTAGCATTTCTGATCATGGCAAAAGTGCGGAGTTGCACAACTGCCTCCTTCTGAGCTTCAGTGAGATCAGGGAATCTCCTCTCCACCATCTCAGCTGCCTCTCCCCTTGCAACTATCTCAAAATCTGAAAGAATATTCACATCGGGCGCAGGGAAAGGCCATGGTGCTTCAGCCTGAACTGATTCAGCAGCCTCTTGCTCAACTCCTCCTTCCTGAGCAGGTTCCTTCTCAACAGCTTCAGCAACAGCCTGCGCCTGAGCTGGTTCCTTCTCAACGGCTTCAGCAACAGCCTGCGCCTGAGCTGGTTCCTTCTTAACAGCTTCAGCAGCTTGCTCTTCCATAAGCTTCTTCTCTCGCTCAGCTGACCCAGGGTAAAGAAATTTCAATTTTTGTTGCTTGGGTGCTGAGGGCTTAGATTTCTCCTCCGCTGGCTTTGTTGTATCAGATTCGGAAGACTTGCCTGCCTGAGCCTTGACTCTTTCAGTCATGCTCGCCTGGGCCTTCTTCTTCTGAGTCCGAGGCCTTCTCCTTGTGCCAGCATCATCGGAATAAGCATTGAAGAGATGGATTTTCGCTGGGATCTCGAGTGATTGGGCCTGATCCACATCACCAAGATCCAGGGTCTCCAAGAGCATAGAGATCTTGGTGCCAAAGTGCATCTTGGCCTCAAAAGTCGCCTGCCCCTCTGGCGAGTACTTGATTTTGCTGGTCTCAGCCACCAGCATTTGTAGGAAGTAACCCTTCCAGTCAAAATTGTGCAGAGAGGCATCGGAGATAGCCATCATTGTGTACAGCTTCGGTCTGGAGATCTGCTCCAATCCTCCAGCAATCCCCATCACTCCCTGACTTGTCAGGTCGAAGAAGTGACGGTTTTCAGTCCTCAAGACTGATTTATTCAGGCCAGATTTCAGGACGACATCCCCATCGCACAGGGATTGGAGAAAATCCTTCTCATTGCCAAACCCATAATCCACTGGGCTTCGTCCTGTATTGGGAAGATTAAAAACCTCTTTAATCTTCTCCCGGATGTTGAGAGTGACCCACCTCCTGATCATCTCCTCCTCACCATCCTTTCCCTTCTCACAGGTGGTCAAGGGAATACAAGTTTCCCACTCCTGGGAGTCCTTGTTTTGCGCCATCTTCAGGTAGAAGGCATCAATAAGTCGTGGGTGGAGCCTCTGTGGCTTTGCAGTGATGAACTGCAGAAGACCTGCATTATCAAAAAGGTCTCGTACAGGCAAAATGTCGGGGTTATTGGAAGAAAAATCCCCATAGGGCTCGTAATGTATTTCGTTCCTTAAATGGAAAATATTTCCAAAGAAGGTATCGGCAGAAGGTGAAGCCATGGAAAATTTGAAAGAATTGAAGAGAATCGGGTTTTTAGAGAAAATATATGGAGAAAGTATTGGGTGCATAAAAGTTTTAACAACACGATCTTCTCTTATTTATAGAAAAATTCGGTTTTAATCGGTCGGTTTAGAAAATAGTGACCTTTGAGATTCAATGGTCAAGATTGAGCAGTGAAAAGCATTTGACCCTTCGGTTTTTCAAAAAGTAATTGGTCTAATTTTATCGAAAACTGTTCCCGCCCACAGTGCATTAAATGCACATTAGAGCATGTCCGTATTTGATTCAAATAAATTGAATTAAATAATAACCGAATATTAAAATGAATGGCTGGGATCATTTGGTAAATTAAATTGATTTGACAATACAGCAAACAGTAAAAGGATAATGCACGCAATATCAGATGACTAGACAAAAATCAGGAAACATACCAGTCAGTCAGATATGTATTCTGACTGATACCACTTATTGCCCTATCAAGGTGACAAGCCCTGAGTTCAGTGTCCTGAATCTTAGTCAGTCTATACTGATCATCCATTTTATACTGAATGTTCCCCCTACAACCATTCACATTCTCTCTGGGATTCCTTCATCCTGAGTCCATATGAGTTATTCCCCCTGACCTTGAGCATTCTCATCAGAGATTCAGACTGAATCACCTAAGCCTGGGTCAAGGAGTCCTAACTCTACTGATAACTCAACAAATCTGGTTTCAGGCAAAGCCTTAGTCAGGATGTCAGCTCTCTGTTTTTCAGTAGGGACTCTCTCCATCCTGATGTCCTTCTTCTTAACATGATCTCTGATAAAGTGATGCCTGATGTCTACATGCTTACACCTTGTATGTAAGACTGGGTTTTGGGATATGGCAATGGCACTATTATTGTCACAATAAATTGGGACTTCAGTGGCCTCAACTTGATAGTCTCTCAGTTGTTGTTTCAGCCAAAGAATCTGAGAACAACAACTGCCTGCCGCCATATACTCAGCCTCAGTAGTAGACGTTGCAACACTGGTTTGCTTTTTAGAAAACCAAGAGATCAGTTTACTCCCTAGAAACTGACATGTGCCTGTAGTTGATTTCCTATCAAGTCTACAGCCTCCATAATCAGCATCTGAATATCCAGTCAGTTCTAGGTTGTCATCAAAGGGATACCAAAGTCTTAAGTTGACTGTACCTCTCAGGTATTTCAGAATCTTTTTGGCACTCTCTAGATGACTCTTCTTTGGATCAGACTGATACCTTGCACAAACTCCAACTGCATAAGTGATGTCAGGACGACTAGTAGTCAGATATAATAAACATCCTATAAGTGCCCTATATTCAGTATGATTTACTGAGACTCCTTCTTTGTCAGGATCCAGCTTCTCATTTGTGTTCATGGGAATGCGTGAGACTCTGCTGGACTGAACTCCAAATTTTTGAATCAAGTCCCTCGCATACTTGGACTGATTAATGAAAATTCCGGAGTCAGTTTGCCTGACTTGGAGACCCAGAAAGAAATTCATTTCTCCCATCATTGACATCTCAAATTTCCCAGTCATCAGCTTGGAAAATTTCTCACAAAGCTTCAGATTAGGAGATCCAAATATTATGTCATCCACATAAATCTGAACTAAGAGAATGTCTTTCCCTTCGGTGATCCGGAAGAGGGTCCTGTCCACTGTTCCTTTCACGAACCCGTGGTCTATCAGGAATTGGGATAGTGTATCATACCAAGCTCTCGGAGCTTGCTTCAGGCCATAAAGAGCTTTCTTCAGGTGGTATACTTTATTACCAACTTCGAATCCAGGAGGTTGCTCAACATACACCTCTTCATTCAGTACACCATTCAGAAAAGCACTCTTTACGTCCATCTGATACACTTTAAATTTCTTGAATGTTGCATAAGCCAGAAACAACCTGATTGCTTCTAATCTTGCGACTGGAGCAAAGGTCTCATCATAGTCGATACCCTCGGCTTGAGAGTAACCTTTTGCTACTAGCCTGGCCTTATTTCTGACAACAACATTCTTCTCATCCCTCTTGTTCTTAAAAACCCACTTGGTGCCAATAACATGTTGAAGCCTAGGTCTTTCAACTAACTCCCAAACCTGATTCCGCTCAAACTGATTGAGCTCATCCTGCATGGCTAGGATCCAGTTGGGATCAGCTAGAGCTTCTTCTATGCTTGTAGGTTCCTGATCACTCAGGAAGCAACAAAACATAGCGCTTTCACCAAAGGACAACCTCGTCCTGACCCCCTCATTGATATCTCCAATGATATCAGCCAATGAGTGATCATCTAGCCATCGCCTCCTGCTGACTGGAGCACTGGGAGCTACTGACGTTCCATTGCCTGATCCTGAAACATTAGTCTCGACAATAATAGGCAAAGAAGCGGAACGAGCAAGAACAGGGGATACTGAGTCATTTCCTGAGGGTTGACCAATATCAAAGAAATTGTTTCCCCCTACAGTGTTGGACTCAGTAACTGTCTCAGGTGCAGAAGCATCATCACCGACAGTACGTACCTCAGGTTGAGTCTGTCCCTCCGTCTGAGACTTAACATTTTCCGAGGCAGGGGCTTGCTGAGGGTTGACCTGAAGTCCATCCTGATCTTCATCATCATCATCCCATCCCTTGGGAGCACTGACAAGTTTGATCTTGAATTCAGGATTCTTCAGACTCAGCCTTGTTACCCTTTTGGTAATTCCCTTTGTATCAGGACTTGGAACCTGTTTCCTATGCACTGATGCAGTCTCATCAAACACAACATGAGGTGTTTCCTCCACACAAAGGGTCCGACAGTTATACACCCTGAAAGTTTTACTGACTGAGGAGCATCCTAAGAAAACTCCCTCATCAAATTTGCTATCAAAGGCTTTCAGCTGGTCTTTCCCATTGTTCAGGATGAAACACTTACACCCAAAAATATGGAAATAAGAGATGCGAGGTTTCCTCTTGTTCCAAGTTTCATAGGGTGTCTGAGCATGTTGTTTGTTCAGCATAGATCGGTTCTGAGTGTAGCAAGCAGTGTTGATTGCTTCAGCCCAGTACTTCTTGGGCAGTCCTGATTCAGCCAACATGGTCCTGGCAGCTTCCTTCAGGGTTCAATTCCTTCTTTCAGCTACCCCATTCTGCTGAGGGGTCCTAGCTGCAGAAGTCTCATGAGCTATACCATGGTTAGTACAAAAGTCAGTTATAATAGAGTTTATAAACTCAGTTCCTCGATCTAATCGAATCCTGACAATGCTCTGACCCTGTTCAGTACGCAATTGCTTGAGTAACTCTGGAAGCTTTACCTGTGTCTCCTTTTTGTTCAGCAAGAAAATAACCCAAGTGTACCTGGAATAGTCATCAACAACAACAAGGGTATATTTCCTACCATTTATGCTGACAGGAGATACTGGACCAAAGAGATCCATGTGCAGGAGCTGAAGCACTCTGTCAGTAGAGAAGGCTTCCTTCACCTTGAATGAGGCTTTGGTTTGCTTGCCTTCCTGACATGCTCCGCACACGTGGTCTTTGCTAAAAACTTCATTAGGCAGACCATCTACAAGAGAAAGTCTAGAGATTTTGTTAATAATCTTGAAGTTTAAGTGACTCAGACGTTTATGCCAAAGCCAACTGAGCTCAGAGGAGCTCTTAGCGACCAGACAGGTTTCAGGAGGGCTGCTCTTGAAGTCAGCAAAATATACATTGCCCCTCCTGACACCTATAATCAGAACATGCAGTGTAGATTTGTCCTTCACAAGACACATATTAGATGTAAATTCTACACTATATCCTCGGTCACAAAACTGACTAACCGAGAGCAAGTTATGTCTCAGTCCTTCAACATATGATACATTCATTACACGGACAGAGTTAATAACAAGGGTTCCGAATCCTCTGGTGAAACCCTTAGAGTTATCACCAAAGGTTACCTGCGGGCCTTCTTGAGCTACATAATCCTGAAGGAGATCACGAAATCCGGTCATGTGCCTGGAACATCCTGAGTCCAAGTACCAGTCCTTCATCAGATCCTCCTTCTTCTTCTTGTAGCCCGCAGCGACCTGAAAAGAGTCAGGCCTCAGGTACCCATCTAGTATTGGGTCCTACTGAGTCAGCCATACCCTTCGGGATCCAGATTTG
>JAPKLY010003092.1:0-20513 GCA_026898435.1 Prunella vulgaris | reverse complement strand
CCACGGTGGACAGAGCCTACGGGCTATATGATGAATGATGAGCCTTTATGACTATGAAAAGTGTTTTTACAAAATGATACGTTTGCATACTACCAATCTGTATAGTAGCGTACAGGTCGCCCACACTGAGAATTCAAATCTCATCCCCCTATTTATAAATCTTTTCAGGATATGACGAGGTGGAGTTCGTGCCAGTGGAAGAGTGATACGGTTTCCTGTATTGGTATTTTATCATGCATCAAAAGAAAAGGAGTTAAGGATGATAACTCTTATTACGACTTTAGAAATATGCCAAAGTGAAGAACATTTATAAAATCTATGGATAATAATGAATGATAGTTATTTTGTAATCTATTTTGTGCCAAACTTTTTATAAAGATCCTAGCATAGTAAATCATCAAAATGGCCACCGCGTCTTTCATAACAAAAAAATTATCTTTCCGCTGTACATGTATTCTTTTAACAAAACATATGCTTCCGCTATCTATTTAATGTCATTAAAAGTGTTTCATATTTAAAAGAAAAAAAAATAGTATGGATTTTCAGTCACTAAGTGATGACTCGGGTTTCTAGAATGACGAAATTGCATTTTGGAAAACTGGGGCGTTACAATATAAGTGGAATAAGAAGAATGTGTCTTGATCTCGTATCCCCACCAACATTGCAGTTACCATAACTGACCAAGAGGTTGTCCTTACAGTTATTGAAAGAAATCAGCAAGGAAAGTTTCCTTGCCTCCTACGATCTTGGACCACGACCTAACTTGCAACACATGTCCTCATTAAGGTTTAACAGTAACTAGTATTAATAGATCCTCGTTTCACGTAATAAAGGATCACAATTGTTGTTCTCTTGTATTCACAACATAACTTTGCTTCCAATTATTATCAAATTATTTGTTTATTATATATAGACATAATTTACTATACATATACACAATTTTTACATTATTTGTTATCAATTTAAATTATCTAAAAAAGTATTCATTATCAAGATTATTTATTTTTTTAAATTATTTATATTATATATATTTTACATATAATTTATTTATTATATTTACAAAAAATATAAACAATATACAATCATTTAATTATTACTCTACTAAAAAGTATATATTAGTTTACATAAAGTTTCATCCACCCCTATCACATCTAATTCAAACTAAACACAAATTTACTATTCATAGAATTTGCCCCATCCACTTTTTTTTCCATCCGAATGTGTTTCATCCACCTTCGGACCAAAACAAGTTCTATCTTAATGTTTTTACTAGCTACAACTCCCTTATTTCACTGGTTTCACAAATTTTAAGAAAAAGTAATAAAATAATATTTTAATAATGAAGTTTATATGGTAAAATCAGCATACCATCTTGCTATGAGAGTTATACATGATAATTGAGATTTTTAGGATATGCCTTGGAAACTTTTATGGACCACCTCGAATTAAACATTTCTATTGGAGGTTGTGTAAGGGTTGGGTGGCTGTTAGAGCAAAATTGAGTAAATGGTATCCAGGTATGGACTCTTTGTGCCCTCTATGTCTGGAAATGAATGAAACAACATGACACCTATTTGTTGATTGCTCTTTTGCAAAGGACTGTTGGGATGCTGGGTATCTGTGGGAAAGAATTGATGCACTATGTCTAGAAGTGGAAAGTCTTATTGAGTTATTTATGAAAATTCCCCGAGTGTTTGATCATAGAGATGTAGAGTGTATCATGGGTATTGTGTGGGCTATTTGGCGGAGTAGGAACGAAGTGGTATGGAATGATGTGAGAACTTTGCCTGCGCAAGTGGTTAACAATGCACTTATGTTCATGGAGGAGTGGAAAGGGGTGAGAGTCAAGCCGGAGAAGGTGAGTCGTTATAGGGGTTGCAAACGTTGGCATGCACCACAAGAAGGCTTTGTGAAAATTAATATTGATGTTGGCCTCTTTGTGGACTTACTACAAACAGGAGTGGGTATGATTATGTTTGATATTTTAGAGAACTTTTACTTTGCTGAACGATGACGAGAGCAGGACTTTTGAATTGTGATGTGGTTGAGGCGTGGCGAATCTTGGAGGCGATGAGATGGGCAATGAATTTGGGGTTACACAAAGTTCAATTGCAAACTGATTCTAAAAGAGTTGTGGATGCGATAAAAAATGGTTCGACTGACTCAACTTTGTTTGGAGACTTCATTTGGGAGTGTAAAAAATTGCTCGAGGGAGAATCTCAATATTTGATTAAGTGAATTTGTCGGGATGCCATAAAAAATGGTTCGGCTGACTCAACTTTGTTTGGAGACTTTATTTGGGAGTGTAAAAAATTGCTCGAGGGAGAATCTCAATATTTGATTAAGTGGATTTGTCGGGATGCCAATAAAATGGCACATGCTCTTGCTAGGACTTCTAGAAATGTTGATAGTCCTTATTGTTGGATAGAACCACGAGCCATTGTGGATGGTCTATTCGAAAGATGCACATCTTGTTTCTAATTTTATCTTTTGTTAAAAAAAAAAAAAAGTAAATATATAATAAAATAATATTTTATTAAAAAAGTTATAAAAATATTGAAGTCATGTTTTAGTGGATTTAATAAAGGAGAATAAATATATAGTTTTTTTTATTAAAAATAGAAATAACAAAGAAGTTTGGAATGAATCTTTTTTAAAAGTGATTAAAGATTTGTACGTCCCGTAACCTTGCTCTATTTTGATTTCGGTCCTCAAGGAATACACACTTTAAAATTGGTCCTGCAAGCTTTTTTTTTTTTCTTCTGAATTTAGTCCTTTTACCTACTACATCAAGTAACCTAACCGGTAACCCTTGATTATTTTTTTTAATTTTCTTTTTTATTTTTACTAATATACACATGACATATATATACAATCACAATTAATTAATAATTAAGTAAATTATAATTAATTTACACATGACATATATACACACGCGTACATCATATATAGCTACATATGTATGTATATATCTAGCTTTACAATTAATTAATATTTTGTAATATAATATATAATACACTTAATTTTTAAACAACTATTTACTAAAAATAATTATACTAACTATACAATTATTAAACAAATAACACACATATACAATCATATATATGTATACACACATGTTAAATTTATATACATTATATATGTAATTCACAACCAAATTTAATTCTAACAAAATTGGGACTAATCTCCAATAAAAATAGATATATTCATAAACAATCAATGTACAACAAATAATGCTAAATTTATCACAAATCGAACACACAAATATGTTTTATCTATCATGTATTTTATCAAGCAAATAAACTTTATTCAACAAAAGAAATCAAACAGTAAAAATGTAAAAATGTACGGTCAAATTGAAGCAACTAGCACAATGTGAAAACAGACCCGAACGATTACAACTCACACGTTGAAACAATACTTTTTCACATTTGAGATATTTTTTGAAGAATGGATGGTTGTTTTTTCGCAAATGAAAAGGAAAGAAAAGAGCATAAGCTGTTGCATATTCGTAAATTTGCGACCGCCCTAAATATAGATATCTAATCGGGCAATTATTGTCCACCTACCCGCATTTGGATTCGGCATTTAGCGACGACCTCCATCGATCGCTAAATTGTCACCATACAAGTTTAGCAACCGAATGACGGCGGTGGCTAATATCTAGCGACAGCCATCGGTCGCTAATCGATTGTAAATTTCTCCTTTTTGACCTATAGTTAACGTCGGTCACTAATTATATAATTAGCGACCGATTTTAGACGGTCGATAATTCGCGTGTTTTTTTGTAGTGATAGAATTTCATAAATAATTATTCATTTTATTTTATGTAATTGGTTCAATTTATTTTTATGTAATACATGAAAAAAAATAGATTAATATCACATGCATGAAACTATGATAAATGTGATAAAAATATCAAATTCCTAATAAAGCATCAATATAAAACTGGAAATAGTATTCATTACCATTTGCTCGAAAACTATTGAGCAATTAATATTATCGCATCACCCTAATAATAATTATTAATTTTACTTTAGGTAACTTGTTCAGTTTATTTTTATGTAATAATACATAAAAAAATTGGGAGAGTGGCATTTTGGTCAGTTTGAAGGCCCTTATATACAATATAGTCAGACACTTTTTAAAAATGAAAGATTGGTCAATTGGACCCACTAAACATATCAGCCCACCCTACCTCCGATGTGTTCACCACCCAACCCTTTCAAGCTGCTAATACCCCCCACCTCTTTTCCCTCGGTAAAGAGAAGTAGCCGCCGTTTTCTGTTGCAAGTACGAATACCATGTTTTACCCAGAAGACAATGAATTAATCTTCCAGTTTTGCCTGACTTCATGAAAAGGTAAGGGTTTCCTAATTTCAAGTTCATTTGGACTGAATTTTGAAGACATTTGCCCAGTTTAAAATACCCTTTTTTTGTTATATTGTAAACATTGTGTTAACTTCGTTGTTCCAAACTCCCTCCTGATTTGGGGAGTGTTCTGAACTGGAAAAATTTGTTCTCCATCGTTGAAGGCAGGTAATTAAGGATCCTCAAAATTTAAATGTGTTTCGTTATCAAAATATTCTGAAATTGAATTTGATTTTATTTGTCTTATTTGTTATGGATTATAGATAATGACATGAAATGGAATATATGCAAGGAGGATGAAATCAAATCTTCTGGATGAAGAAGATGACCTTCCTTCAAGCAGTTTAGTACATATTCAGACTTTTTTTTTTACTTTTTGTTTATAATTATATTATTTCAATGGTCATATATATTACTTTCCGATGAATGTTTTGTTGTTATTAGAATATGTAAGCCCTGAGTCACGTACTAAGCATCGTACCCGGGGTAGAGAAAAGGATGTTCAAGATCCAACTCCAAAGCACAAAGGTTAGTTTCCAAATCTTATGATTTTAGTGAAATGTCAAAAATAAATATATCATGTTTACAATATCCTATATTTTTCGTTCCTCAGATAAAACTCCGAACAAACATCACAGTTCTAGGCATGAAGAAGTTGGTGATAAGTATAAAGGTGAAAAAATTGCATATGATAATTTGTTGTAAAAAATATTATATTTTGCAATAAGACTTTTGTTCATTCATGTTTTTTGGAATCTAGGTCATGAAAGTCAAAGGTCACATAGGAAGCCATATTCTACAAGTAGAGATACTGATGTTAACAAAAGCTCTACACAAAGAAAGGGTTAGTAATGTGTCGATGCTTTTAAAATATAATATTTTTTAGGTTTTATTAACGTGTATCATGATTTTAATGTGCATTATCATTGTATTGGAAGAGGTGGTTGTCGATACACCTAGAAAGAGATACAATACAAGAACTCCTGTCAAAATGAAGGAATTATCACCAATGAAAGGGGGTATGTTAATTATATTGACTATTAATAAAAAAGAATAATAGAAATTTTTTTGAGTAACTGTAAATGAAAGAGGCTTTTTTTTTCAGTACGTGAGAAAGACAATGCGCGGAGAAGAATTGAATTAGATTCAGAAAATCAACCTAGTCTTCCTGTTGGTCGAACTAAGTGTATTGATGTTGATCGAAATAGCAGACGAAATGAAGGTTATTTTATCAGATTTAGCTTTTTTTTTGTTTTTAAATTCAGAAAATCTGGATTTAAACTAATTTCAATATTGTTTTAGGTGTGGACTGCGAAAATACATACAGGGGTGTGCCAGTGAAGGATAAAGAGAGAGTTAGGGACAGGAAAAGAAAAAGGGTTGCAGAAGGTAATCCTTTTACTTCATATTACTTTCTTAGCTGTTATGATATTCAATATTAATACTGAGTCTTTTGTGTTTTCTGCAGTTGAAGTATTTGATAATGCTAAAGGAAAGAGGAAAGTAGATAATCATTGCAGCCCAGGAAAGTGTCTAATTCTTAGACCGAACAATCCTTTTGGTAAAGCGGCTTGACTTTTTTCATAATTATTGTTTTATGTTGAGGAATAGTTAACTTTATATCAGTCAAACATATTTTTTTTATTTTTTTATAGGTGATCTTCAGGTTGAAAAAAATAAAACGTATTATCGTTCAAATCTCAGAACTGCTATCAAGGAGATTAACACTGTGAGATTTGGGGATAACCATATGAAAGCAATAAAGATGACACCATTTTGGTTTTTGTTTGAAGCTGTGTATGTTAGAAAGCACGAAGAGTTGATGAAAAGGTGTTTTAAATATGAAGATGACATTAGGAAAATTATTAGGTGCTTTGACAAGAGAACTGGTGATTTTGTCATTGGTGGAAATTGTTTGTCTCTAACTGCAAATGATGCAAAGCTTATATTTGGGATTAGTTGTGGGTCTAGAAACATCAAATTGAGAACTGAAGGTCATAGGATCCCAGATTGGGTTAGACGGTGCTTTAGGGACCAAATTACTAATAGAAATGTGCAATTTGTCTTGTATAAACCACATATACTAGACAAAATAAAAAGGGCAGTAGAGAGAAAGGATAGACATAGTGTTCTAGACACTGCAAGGTTGGTTCACTGCTACTTTATGGCTTTGTTTCTTTCACCCAATCAAAATGGTGCTATTTTCTGCTCTATTACGGAATTCTTGGAAGATTTTTTCCAAGTTTGTAGCTACGATTGGGCTGCATTTGTGGTTGATATGCTCCGATCGCAGTTGCTATCAAGTGTGGCTATGAAGTCTGGTGGATGTGCTCTAATACTGACGGTACTGACTTACATGTTTTTATTTGTTTGTTAAATCACCTTATTTTTCATAAATACATTTATTATATATATCTGGTAAAAATGCAGTATTGGCTTTGTGAACATGGAAATATATTGAAACCAAGATGAGACTACTTCCCTCGTTTTCTGAAGTGGGACATGGGTAAATTTCATTCTGCAATTTCGTGTGTTAGGCTTGGAGAGATGGATGATGTAAGTTAATTTAGAAATGTGTCATATAATTTTAAAGAACTCTGTATTATATAACATGTTATTGTGGGTGATATTCAGGTGGACAGGAAAGTGTTAAAAACATCTTCGATAGAGGATGAACGTATGCGTTTGATAGAGCTATTTAGACAAACAGAGATAGATGATGATATCTGTAGAAAGTTTAAAGCATATGGTTCAGATTTGGAACATGATGGAGATGAGAAGGAAGACTGCAGCCCAGACACGGGATGTGAGAAGAGAGCAGTGTTGCTGAAAAAGAGAGATGGTGAAATGCATAAAGTTTTGTCAGCCCCAGAAGACAAAGTTATGAGTCATCTCCATTGACTAAAAGACAGGAAAAAAACACATCAAAAGCTGGCACATCAGGTTGTAAAGAAGTAGGAGAAGATGGGATGACAAAGGATAGTTTCACACCTCTGCCATCTGAGGCTAAAGAAGCTGCAGAGGCTAAGACGATACAGGGAACCAAACTTGCGAAGGTAAGATGGTTGCATTCAAGTAAAAGGAATTTATATATTAGACAACATTTCATTCATTTTTTTTTTTTTATCTTTGATGTTGAATTTCAATTTTCCAATTTTCTAGATGTTGGTTCAGGGACAAAGCCAGATGAAGAGAAGTTAATAAATTCACCTGAAGATATCAATCCCACTTTTTGCCTTGGAATATCACAGTTCGAAGAGAAAACAACGAATATTATAAGGAATATTGCATTTCAATATTCGAACAATGATGATAGTGGGCCGTCTGTGAGTGGGGATGGTCTTGTTTCAGAGGGGGAGGACAAAGTTGATAGTGGGGCTGATGATGAAGCTGTTCCAACTGGATTGTACAATGTTCGTGTCAACCTTGAGGCTGAAGTGGAACCGAAAAAACATGATGTAGACAGAGCTAAGGGAAAGTATGATGAGGACATGAAACTGAAAGAAGAAAAGATAGAGGAATTGACAAAGCTGATGAAGGTGAAGGACGGGGCACATCAGAAAATTCAATGTGAATTATTTGGTATAAAGCGTCAACTCAACACTGTAGAAGCACAGTTTCAAAGTAACTTGAAGGCAAAAGAGGATGAGATGCTTCAATTGAAGTTTCAAATTGAAGAATTACAACTCAAGGTTGAGGAGCTCTCGGTTCCAAGTGCAACACAAATATACTCCGACGAACGAAACCTGGAACTGATTGATGCAGTTCAGAAGCTACATCAACTGGAAAGAGAGAATGAAGAGTTGAAGAAAATGAATGAGTACATGAAGAAATTGATTACTGAAAATGTGCAATACATTGAGAGAGACAAGCAAGCACGAGATAAGCTGGAGCGGAACAAAGAAATTGGAGGACAAAGGAATGAAGAAGTTGGAATCGAGATTGAAAGGAAGAATAGTGATTTGCAGATTCAAATGGGCACGACTGGCAATCAACATGAAGACGTAGTGGAAGTTGTAAATTTAGAGACTGAAGCAGTAGAACAATGCAAAGGGAATGAAGAATTGCAGGTTACCCCAACTGCAAAGGATAGCAAGGCATCAAAATTTCCAGAACCAAGCACCCTAATCAGGAATGTGAAGAAATATACCGAAAATGAAGATAGGAAAGGTGTAAAGATGTCTCCACAACTTCCAACTCCTGAGCTGACAAAGATACATGAAGGAGTGGTTTGCATTGAGGAAGATGATATGGATGATTTGGCAGCCAAACGTAGAGTGCAAAATAGGCCGTTGCAGAAGTTGGATACAACTTGTATTGCTGTGAAGAGAACGGCTAAGGAACATGTGGATTATTTTGAGCAACTACTAAGAACACGTGGTCTTGGGTACGTAAATTTGCTAATTACCTGTAATTAGGTAACTATATATGGCCTTATAATAATAAGTAATTTTTTTTCCTTTTTTTAGCGCATCTGATTTGGGATGGTGAACAACCTCTGGCTGTGGTAACTCTGCAGTGCATAATTGATCTCCTTCATCATGATAGATTGTCAGGCGCTGTAAGTGTTTACAATACTATAAAAAAATTACGCTCTGTCATATGTCGATAGTTTTTATTGATTTACCTTTATATATTAGGTTATAGATGGTTGGTCATATATTGTGCGTGATGTGTATCGAGTAGATGTGCCAGTTTCAAAATATGTACAAATTTTTTCAGCCAGTTGTTGGGTAAGGAGGTTTAAAATTGCTTCTCATAATCTGCTTCCACAGAAAAAAAAGGAATATATAGGTTTATAATTTTTATTTTGAACTTGTGTGTCAAAATAGGGGTTGATTAATGATGGTGGTGTTAACAACAATGGTGCACTGCATACACTAATTGACAGTCGATTAGAAGAATCAATAAATATGGATGTTCTACTTTTTCCCATATTGGCTGGGTCTGGATCTTCGCGTGTGAGAGGTTTGGGCGATCATTGGACTCTTTTGAAATTCAATGTGCACCAGGGTGAATGGAAATTCTACAACTCAATGCGTCCAAGGGATTGTGGAGTAGTGGATCAACATTTGAAACAATCTTTTGTTGTGGTAATAAATCTTTCCAATTCAGCTAGTAAACTATATTTTTCCCTTCTTTATATTTTTGTATGTTTGTGATAATTGTTTGTGAAATACGTTTACAGGTGAATTATGTTGACAACAAGTTGCGTGAGATATACAAGAAATGCTTGCCTACCAATTCTTTCTTGAAGACTGCATTGGTTCCACCTGTTTCTCAAGACTGCCTTCAGCAAGCCCCATCTACAGTGGACTGTGGTGTTATAGTTTGCTATCTCATTGAGAAATTTGTGGCAGGTAAACCAGTACGAAAGGGGGAATACAGTGAGGTATCAGCTGGTAATTATCGTGCTCGTATGGCGAAGTGGTTTGTTGACCCAAGTAATGCAAAGCCATAGTGTTGTGTATATTGAAATCAGAAAACTCTCAATCTGATTTTTTGGGGGAAGTTATTTAGATACTATGCTATTTTGTAGTCAGTGTTACCAAGCCATAGATGATTGGCCTTTTGTATATGTTTACTGGCTGAATTTACTTTTGGATGATGTTGCATGGTTGATTTTTTGTATAGTTAAAAGGGCTTAGATGGTCTTTGGTGTAGTTAAAAGGCCTAGATTAACAAACTGACTTTTGTTCAGATACTCAGAATTTCTATCTGTAAAACAGTGGGTTGGAAATTGAATCTTACTTATTTTTAGTTAATTTTTTGAGTAAATTCTGTCTTTTATGTAAATTAATTTATTTCGTGCCTAAGCAAAATGTAATAAAAAATGGCCCAAATGTGCAATTGGGACGGTGTGCAGAAAACATATATGTGCAAAAGCCCCAGTAGTGCATATTAATTGGAAAAACAACTATATATACAAGAATTTCATTTTGGGCTGTTTTCTGAAAAAAAAAACAAAAGTAGATGTGCAAGGCCCACCAGTGCAGCTGGGCCGGTGCAAAAGGGTAGGATGTGCAAGGACATTCAGTGCAAAAAAAAAAATTGTGCATCTGGGCCGTGTGCAAAAAATAAGGCCTTTTTTTTTAATTACTTATGGAAGGCCCATTATTACTACATTTTTATCCCTTGGACCCATACCCTATTTAATACTTGTGCAATTGGGCCGTGTGCAAGAATTAACTGTGCATGTGGGCCGTGTGCAAAAAAAGTGGTGCCTTTTTTTATTACCTATGGAAGGCAAATTATTACTACATTTTTTTCCCCTGGGCCTATACACTATTTCAAACATGTGCAATGTGGGCCGAGTGCATAAATTACCATGTGCAAGGCCCACTAACATTTTTTTTCCATTGATCTATTGTGGTTTTTTTTTCAGAATGGATTATTTTTCTCAATTATGGGGTTTTTTCGAAAATAAGTGTGATTATTGTTGATTCTTTTAAAATAATAGCCAGAAGTAGAAATAATGCATTTTTTTTCCTGGGTCTTAACATAGGCCCAAATAAGATACCTTTGTCTTCAAACTAATATAAAATTTTGTTGGTAAAAGTTGTAAAAATATTAATCTAATAAAAATCAATAATAATCTAATAATTTAAAAAAAACACGAATTATTTATGTCGATAGTTTTATTGATTTATTCAACCTTTATATATTAGGTTATAGATGGTTGGTCAGATATTGTGCGTGATGTGTATCGAGTAGATGTGCCAGGTTCAAAATATGTACAGATTTTTTCAGCCAGTTGTTGGGTAAGGAGGTTTAAAATTGCTTCTCATAATCTGCTTCCACAGAAAAAAAAAATGGAATATATAGGTTTATAATTTTTATTTTGAACTTGTGTGTCAAAATAGGGGTTGAATACAGTGCGAAAGGGGGAATACAGTGAGAAATCCTGGAGTTGAGCCCACTTACCCATAACTTGTAGACGAATACTTTGAAAGGAGTCTGATGATCGGAGAGAGATGAATTTGCATTAACCCTTGAATTTGACGGCAAGAATCGGATGAAATTCCATTTCGCATACCTCTGAAAAACTGAGAAACTGGAGTGCGAAAATGGAATGAGAAACAAGAATAGATAGGAAACTAAATGAACAAATCAAAATTTGAAAATTCAAATACGAATGGTTGAGCTTACCTTTTGTCCGCCGGATTAAACATTGTTAACCGGTGTGTTCTCAGGCAGGGGCAGACAATCAGAAAGGGGGGGGGTGTGGTGGGGGGTTGCGTGGGTGGGTAATGAACATTGGATGTGGGGTGTGGGGCCCTTAGACCAATGTGTATTTAATTTTGACTACTCTTATATTTTCTAAAAGTGGTAGATCAAATTTGAATAAGAGGGTTTTGAGATGACTAAAATGGAGTTATTCCAAAAAAAATTAATACTACCTTCGTCCCAAATCAATTTATAAATTTTCTATTTTGAGTTGGTCTCAAACTAATTTTCACACTATTTAAAAAAAAATATCAATTTGCTTGTACATTTACAAAACTTTTTATATATTTATCCATATATCACTATTTTATTTTAAAAAAATACATATTTATCCATATAAATTAAAATCACATGCATCAGATAAAAATATCAAATCCCTAATAAAGCATCAATATAAAACTGGAAATAGCATTCATTACCATTTGCTCTAAAACTATTGAGCAATTAATATCACTGCATCACCCTATAATAATCATTAAGTGCACCATTTGTGGAAAATAAGCATTAAACAATCTCTCTCTCTCTCTCTCTAACTACCCTCTCATTCCCTTGAATTGACTGATGAGACCATAACGTAATTTTAATCAATCAATCAATCGGCTTTTAGTGTGTTCCCCACATCAATCACAAAGCGGTACTTCACATCGGCCTTCGCCAGCCTCTCCAGCGCAGTGTTCACATAATCCATCGCCACCATCTCCACCTCCGGCAATATACCATGCTCCGCCGCGAAATCAATCATCTCCTGCGTCTCTTTTATCCCGCCGATCAAGCTCCCTGCCACCGTCTTCCGCCCCGGGATCAGCGCGAACGCCGGCAGCTCCAGCGGCTTCTCCGGCGCCCCCACCAGAATCAGCTTCCCATGCGGCTTCAACAGGCCGAGCAACGGCGTCAGCGGGTGAACGGCGGAAACCGTATCAATGATCCCGTCAAGAGTCCCCGCCGCCGCCGCCATCTCCGCCGGATCCCGGCTCACCAAAAAGGCGTCGGCCCCTAGTTTCCCGATGGCCTCCTCCTTTTTCGCTGCGGAAGTGCTGATCACGGTAACCTTAGACCCAAAGGCCTTGGCGAACTTGACCGCCAAGTGGCCCAGCCCGCCCAGCCCGACAACGCCGATGCTGAGGCCCGGTTTGTCGAGCCCGTAGTATTTCAAGGGGCTGTAGGTGGTGACCCCGGCGCAGAGTAGCGGCGCCCCCTTGTCGAGGGGGAAATTCTCGGGCCATTTGATGATAAAGTCCTCCTCCGCCGCCATGATGTCGGAGTAGCCGCCCTGCGTGACGGAGCCGTCCGGCAAGGGGGTGCCGGAGGTCGTCACCATTTTGGGGCAGTAATTCTGGAGGTTGGCGGCGCATTGATCGCATTGGCGGCACGAGTCGACTATGTAACCGACGCCGACTTTGTCGCCGGGCTTGAATTTTTGGACATTGGAGCCGACCTCGGTGACGACTCCGACGATCTCGTGGCCGGGGATGAGGGGGTACTGGGTGAAGCCCCACTCGTTCTTGACGGAGTGGAGGTCGGTATGGCAGATGCCGCAGAAGAGAACCTTGAACTGGACGTCGCGGTCGCCGGTGGGGCGGCGGCTGAACTTCAACGGAGAGAGGACGCCGGTGGTATCACGGGCGGCCCATCCGACTGCATTCACCGCTTCCGCCATTTGGAACTATTGATTTTCTTTTCTTTTTTCTTGGAGTTTTGAGTATGAAATGAGTGGGAGAACAGAGGGAGGGTTCTGATATATATAGGCTATGGGGAGATATTTTGAGTGCAGCTCTTCTTAATATTGTTTTTATTAACTATTATAATTAAAAAGAATTATATTTTCAATATATTTTTATAATTTCTTAGTTTAGTTGGTTTTTTAATATATTTTTAGTTTAATCAAATTATCCGAATTAAGATTTAGTTGATTTATTTTAAATTTATTTAATTTTTCTAACTTTTAATATATTTAAATTTAATTTTTGATGGTGCAATTTTAAATTGATATATTTTTAAAATATTATTTTTAAATTGGTATAATTATTTTATATAATAGAGTAAATATAAGTTAAATAATAGAATTTCATTTATATTGTATCAATTTCATGTCACAACTGCCAATTTTTAATGTCTCTTGCCATGATATTTAGACATGTTTTTATTATATTTTTTCTTCTCAAAGGAATAATATTTGTTAAATATTGTGTGAACAAATTTTATTATAAAAATTGGTTGAAAAATATTATTTGTTTCATTAAAAGCTAATAATTGTTTTTACTAAAAGAGTATTAATTTTGAAATGCATTAATTATTTTCACTAAAGGAATATTAAGTAAAGGATATTAATTATTATTATATAGAAAGATATTAATTGTCATACTAATTAATAAGTTTCACAAGTATAATTAATTATGCTAGCCATCAAATAAGTCAATATAAGGGAAAATTTAATCATTTATTGCTTCATCATAAACAAATTTACTAATTAATTAAATCTTAAATAAAAATTTCACCTAATATTTTTCAAAATAAATCATTATCATTCAAAACATTTTGCTTTTAAGCAAGTTTTTTATGCACCAAGTGCAGCTTGCAATTCAAGTTTATTTTTTAAAAGTTACACAAATACTACTGAAAAGTCACATATGTTATTACTGAAAAGTGTATTTTTAAAAGTACAGTTTTCAGTAATAATACGTGTGACTTTCAGTAATAAATGATGCAACTTTTTAAAAATACACTTAAGTTGCACAATGCACCTGATACATACAAGACTAAGTCATAAGTCAAACGCGATTCAAGCATATAAATTTTAGATATAAGTCCACTGAAAATATAATAATGACACCTAAATAGATAGACCACTACTACATTAATTGAATGCTTAAATTTATTTATGTGTCATTATCATATTTTCGATTGACATATAAGTGTGTGTCCACCGATGGACATGTAATCATTTTCATAGTTATAAATTAATAATTTATGGCAAAGTATTGTGTGAATAAATTTGGGAAAATTAAAAAATCATTCACAAAATTGACATTAATTACAATTGCATCGGTGTAGAAAAAAATGTGTTTTTGTGCAAAATAAAAACATGCTTCTGTGCAAATATTGTGAACCAATTTGTAAATATAGTGACTTTTTTGAACCAATATGTAAATCACCCAACAAATTTTACCATAAAACGTATGTAAAGGATTTTTTTTTTTCAAAGGGACGAAAATCTGTGTGAACCCGAGTTTACGTGAACTTAGTTTTGTCAAATATCAATGTTATGTGTACAAATTATCACTAATATGCATATACTGATAATAATATATACATAATAGTGATAATGATTATATCTAACAGTAATACTTGAAAAACATAGAGTTCATGTGAACTCAGGTAATTGACAAAACTTACTATTAAAAAATATTAATTATTTTAATAATTAAATAATAATTTTATACTACTATAAAAATTAATTGAATTACAAATTAATTTCACCATAAATAAGTTTTACACTTACATACTCGTAAATTATTTATAAGGAAATTAATTACATATGAAATTAGTTATTTCTGACTATATATACACTACTACAAAAATGACTTTGCATAGCTTCACTGCGCGAAAATGGCTTGAAGCTCAGCCCTCCGCCGATTTCCGTCGTTACTCCACCATTGCCGCTGCCGTCGCCGCCGTGGACTCCCCCATTGCCGCCGCCGCCATCCCACCGATCAAATTTGGAAATTTCTTCCCCATTTAGGTAATTTACTATTATATATATATATTTCATTGCCATATATTAGAGCTGGCAAACGGGCCGGGCCGGGCCAGCCCACCGGGCCAACTGATGTTCACGGGCCGGGCCGGGCCGGCCCATTTTTCTGTCGGGCCTATAAAAATTGAGCCCAGCCCAGCCCAATCTAGCC
Organism: Prunella vulgaris; assembly: GCA_026898435.1. Classification (NCBI taxonomy): domain Eukaryota; kingdom Viridiplantae; phylum Streptophyta; class Magnoliopsida; order Lamiales; family Lamiaceae; genus Prunella; species Prunella vulgaris. The sequence goes on along the minus strand of JAPKLY010003092.1, from coordinate 5,010 downwards.
CACGGGCTAACGGGCCAGTCCGGCCCATTTTTTTTAAATAATAATTTTAAAAATTATACTATAATCACTGTTAACTTATACTTTTACAATCCACAAACCAACAACACAAACATAAAATAGAACTAAAACCACAAATTCAAACATAAATTAAAAAAGAAATAAAGATCATTACTCATAGTCATAGTGTCCTAATATAATAAAAGCAGTTCATAAGTAGAGAAGAGGGGGAGTCGTGTGTTCAATAGACCAGGGTTTGTTGAATTATGAGGTGTATTGAAAAATGAAAACAGTACACGCCAAAGCTCAAAAGTCTTAGAATCCATTATTTTTAATTCTATTATTTTAAAATAAATTTAATTATATTATTTTAAAATAAATTTTATTTCACCGGGCTAAACGGGCCAGCCCGCGGCCCACCGGGCCAAGCCGGGCCAAAACGGCCCGATTTTTTCTGGGCCACTATTTTTCCGGCCCAGCCCAGCCCATACGTCGGGTAGGCCGGGCCGAAATTGCCAGCTCTACTATATATATATATATATATATATATATATATATTTGTATTTTATATACATTAATTTCTATATTTTTATTTATTATGTAAAAATTGTTTTTATTTTTTTATTTATATATTATATATATATTTGTATATTTATATATTTTAATTATATTTTTGTGCATATATATATATATTATATATTTGTATTATATATATAATGTTTTTATTTTTTTATTTATATTATATATATATATACATTATATTTTTGTGTATTCATATATATATAAATTTTTTTTTTTTATGCATTTTAGTTATGTTTTATTTATAGAAATTTTGTAAGATTAATTTTGTTAGATTAATAAATTTTATTTTAGTTTTTATATATATAAAATAATTTGGATTAATATATTATATTGTTAGGTTAATTATTAGAAATTATTAGAAATTTTTTATAATATAGAATTATTGTTTAAATAATTATGTACTTAATTGTCATGTTTAATTTAGATATAATTGGTTAGTCGATGCATGTTCGATCTATATTAATTGAATTGTAGAATTAATAGATATATATATATATTATATCATGTGATGATCTATGTCTTGAGCCCGACAAGATAAATTCCATTATATTGGGCCTATAGCCCAAATGTGAAGCCCTTCTCTCCTCTCTCTCACACACAGTTTCTTAAATAAATTGAACTTCAACTCCGATTAAGGTGATTCTACAGCATTGAATAAAAGCCAAAATTCATAAAATTGTTCTTCCTTTTGGCTCCATTCTGCATTTACGCGCTTAAATTCATGGATCGAACAGTTGTGTAATTCTTCTGTGATTGTATTTGTGGAGGGGGATAATCATAGAAACTGAAAATGATGTCCCCAAATCAAATCCCGGAGAGCCGGAGCCCTTCTCGTCCCACTACTATCAGGTGAGTCCAGTCTGATGATAACCAATCAACACATTCTTCATTTGAACTGCTTCATTTTCTTAATTACATGGAGTTTCGTTAAAGTAGCTTAATTTATGCTGATGAAATATTTCGCACTATTCGTTTTTGTGTCTCTTAGTCTTTTTTTTCCCAGTGAAAGAGTTTGTTAGTATATACATGCTTGAAACTTGCTCGTCTGAAATATTATAGTAAATTAGCTAGTTGCGGTTAAACTGGGTTTTTATTAGATTACTTAGTACATGAATGTGACAGACTATTTTTTTTCCAGCTCGTTGAGTAGAAGTGGGTGCTGTTGATGGGCGAGCTACTCGAGGCGGATTAGGGAATCAAGAGGCCCAACCCCTTGGAGGTCGCCCATGAGCTCGCCAGAGTGCAGAGCACACCTCCGGCATCCAAGGCGCCGACCTCCGAGACACCATCTGTTATGCAACGCCAAGGGCACCAGGGCGTCAGAGCTCGACCACGAGCTCGTCTGTCAGTCGATAGGACCCCGATGGTGCGCTCTTTTTCCCTCCGTCCGGTTTATCCACAAGGGTGGTTTACGGTGATGTTTTTAATGAGGCTCATCTAGTCTAAGGCATTATAGTAGGATGAGGCACGATGTAGGGAGCAGTGTAAGGGACCAGGACGAAGGATACGGACCTTCGCCAACACCGGAAGCCAAATAGGCTCGTAAGGTGCCGTCTCACACCCGCATACCTATAAATAAGACCTCTCTTGTAACTATTACAGGATTCACACATTCCACATAATTAATACAATCCCTACTGCAATATTTCTCTCTCTAGACTCTCTCCCTCCCCAAGAACACAAAATCACAAGATTATTGTTTGGTAGAGTTAATCCGTTATAAAGAGCCACATAAATGAACACGATTAAGAAATTCTATCAACAATTTGGCGCTAGAAGGAGGGTCTTTCGAATCTGAAAATTAAAAAATTTCAAGAACAAAAAATTAGGGTTTGTTGAAGATTTGAAGATTTGAAGGTGTTCTTGATAAAACTCAAGAACACTTGAAGATACACATACACATATTCATTCCTTCAAGCAAAAACCTAGATTTTCGGGTAGAAATCCAGATTTTCGGATTTACAAATTTTGTCCGGAAAAAGTTTTCAAACGCACGCCTGTACACGAATAAATCAGACCCCGGATAATTCGTCACACACGAGGCTAGACAAAAACTTGCGCAGCTCCACCCAAGCTGGACGACCTCCACCCCGGCGACCTCCCTCCACCTCGGCGACCTGCAGCGAGCTACCCCCTCCGAAATCCAAAAATGGCTAACACTCGAGCCGCCAAAGGACAGACCTCCGCAGTTGCGGGAAAGTCCAAAGGAGGTGACCAAAACCAGGCCGAGGTGGAGACCTCACGCCAGGTGGTGGAGACCTCACAACCACCTCCCCAGAAGAGCACCGCAGCTCCGCGACCTCCGCGAGTTGTGGTGACCCAGGAAGACTTGGCCCCCGCCCTGAGGGACCTGGCCAGCGACCCCGACGAGCTCCAACACACCATCGCGACCTTGCAAATGTTGCAGCAGAGGCAGCAGGACGAGCTCTCCCTGGTACCCAGGCGAGCTCCAGCTGTCGAAGCCCGGGAGCAGACCAGGCCCACCCAGGGCACCCAGACCCGGGGAGACTATAGCGTACTCCCCACCGAGCAGGAGGCGAGCTCGGCACAAGCTCGCCAGCGCAGGGAGAGGACCGGCAAGGCCAAGATGGTGGAGGAGGATCCCGCTTCTTACACCGGAAGGGAGTCTGCCTACACCGGGGCATCTAGCACCCACCAATCACAGAGGAGGGAAGTCCTCCAAGGTCACCTGGGCCCGAGATACGGGGAAAATTAGCAAGCGGTGGCCCCAGTGGCGTCCCACGGGGACTCCGACCAACAACCGCGCAGGTCCGCCCATGAAAGGTTGAGGAGGCCCGCCACTGACGGGCTAGGTCCCCATGGCGGACGTCAATTCCAGCCCGCCACTGAGAGGTCACCCCAGAGTGAGGCACCTTGGGGACGTGTGTCCACGAGACACACGACCTTTGAGCAGCCTCTGCCGGAGGTGACCCGTGATGACGAGCTGACCTCGCTGAAAAAGGTCGTCGAAATGCTACAAGCACAAGTAGCAGCCAAGTCTGGCGGATCTGACGCCACGACTCTCCCCGCATCTCTGTTGGCACCTGCCATCCTTCGTGCACCGGTCCAGAAGAAAATCCAGTTCCCGGTGATGTCCGCATACGAGGGCGAATCTGACCTGAAAGTCCACCTGGCCAAGTACGAGGACTTCATGATTTCGGTTGGCGCCACTGACTCCACCCAGTGCCTGAACTTCCCGCTGACCCTAGGGGATCGAGCTCACCGCTGGTTCTCTTCACTCTCCCCGGGGTCAATCTGCTCATTTGGCCAACTCTCGCGGGAGTTCCTGGACCACTTCTTTGGGTTCGGATCCTACCTTACCCAGAAGCACCGACTCGCCAACATCCATCAAGGCGAGAATGAGACCGACCAGCAGTACCTGGAAAGGTTCGACAAAATCCTGCTAGAAGGTGAGCCGGTGAGCGAGGACAATAAGGTCGTCGCAGCGATGGCCGGACTCAAGAGGGGCACCGACCTCTGGAAGGAGATGCACCTCGCATGTCCCAACACTTACACCGAATTCCGTCATAAGGCGGGGGTGTTCGTGGCCATGCAGGAAGCACTGCTCAAAGAAGTTGGTGCCCACGAAGAAAGGAAACCCTACGGGAAGAAGTACGGGGGCACCTACAAACCCTACGTCAAAAGTAAGGCCATGCTGGAGGAGCCAAGGCGGATCCGCTAGGACCGCACGAAGCTCAACCCTAACAAATTCTGTGCCTACCATCAGGCCATCGCCCACTTCACCAGCAAATGCCGAGACCTCCTCAAACAACTCTGGAAATTTTACGAGGATGGGAAGCTGGCCGAGTTCATGAAGAAGGCCCTAGCTAAGAGGCCAAGGCTCGAGAGGAGGGCTACCTCCAATGATGAAGAAGAGGAAGCAGACCAACCTGGTCCCCACAACAGACGGAGGGCACCTTCCCAGCCTCAGCAAAAGTTGGAGCCCTCCCGAAAACTCCTAGTTCTTGAGGAGGAAATCGGAGCTGTCGGAGGTCTCCAGGACGGGGGGATCTCCATATCCAAGAGAAAGAGGAAGGCCGAAATTCGGGCCATAAACCATGTCCAGGAAGGCAGCTCCGGCCCCAGGTCCGTCTCACAGCTTACTGATAAGCTAACATTTTCTTCGGCAGACCTGGAAGGGGTATTGATGCCCCACAACGACTCGTTGGTGATAACATCCAACATCATGAACGTTCGAGTTCACATGCTACTTGTGGACACCGGCGCATTCACCAACATTCTCTTCAAATCCACCTTGGATGCCTTAGGTGATTTTGAGTCGTATCTGGAACCTAGCAATGCTAGGATAGTGGGGTTCGGAGAAGCTGTAACCGTCCCCCTAGGTAGTGTTAGGTTGAGCGTCCAGCTTGTATCGGCTGAGGATCCCGAAAGGAGACTGACTAGGCTCATAGATTTCCTAGTTGTCGACCA
>JAPKLY010003091.1:0-20518 GCA_026898435.1 Prunella vulgaris | reverse complement strand
ACTTGGAGAATGGTTATAACTGCTTTCTAAGTACTTTTTTAGAGAGCTTTTTTTTTAACTTTTAGAGTTATCTTGGAGAGCCCTTATAATTGCTCTCAAATTGAAAAAATAAGGGTTCTCCATGATCAAATCTGTATTAGTGATTTGAGCGACTCGTATCTTGGCGTGATGAAATCCGCGACAATTGGCCCGCATGAGGTTAAATTGTGTACGGCGCCTCCCCGAAATCAAATCACATTCCCCTTTGAACTACATTTTGACATGATCCTCTTTTAAGAGGTACGTAGGCAGCTTAACATATCACTAAGTTCAGTCATAATTTCGTCTCGACTAGAGTCTCTCCCACCACTTTGAAATTTTTCCAAGGCATTAACTCGAAGGTGGGAATCATAAGTGTCTAATGTCGCATCTCTTACCTCCTCTCGCCCAGAAACTTCAATTCTTGATTGTGTTCCTTCAAAAAGAATAAATTAATACACAATATTTGTATTGATACGGGCCAAAGGAAAAAAATTCTGCCCTGCTCTGCTTGATGACTGCTCTACGTTGTTCTTCTCCTTGCACACAACGATGAGAAGAGAAGTAGGAGAGGTCTCTATATGTAGGAAAAGAAGTAAGCCGAATCTTGAATAGATAAAGCTTCAAAGATCGCATACTATGAAAATCATGCGAAAATATATGCTTATCGAGTAGGTATTGTGTGAAAATAGTTCATGATAAGCTTATCATGAAATTGTCTTAATGTATCAAATATTTGGTCAAGTGTATCAAAATATTCATCAGGTGTGTCAAAAGTTTAAGCCAATATATAAATTTTCATGATCTCAACTATTGATACACCTGATGAAATTTTTTATACACCTGATTAAAGGTTTGATACTTTAGAACTTGTTAATGATAAGCTTATCAATAATCATTTTCATACAATACTTTGCCATTCTTATCATATTAGATTTTTATCTATTATGTGAGATTTGATATATTTTGTGTATCAATACGAATATACACTTCTGATATTAATCTGTGAGGTTTTATAAATCAATACGGATATGCATCTTTGATATTAATCAAGTGTAAGACATTCGGATTCATCGTAAATTCAGGGGATTTAAAGTTTCAAATCATGTGCGAGAACCAAATTGAAATTTCACAATTCGCCCTCATCGAAAAAGCTCGCGAACGAAGTGCGAGGGACCATTTTTAGGCAATTAAAATCAATTGCCGAAATAAAAAAATAACATGTAGAATTTACATGTTAAAATAATTTATTATTAGGAATTCAGATAAATTTAATTCCTTAATAATAAATTGAATTGGGCCTAAAAAAAACCTAATAAATTGAATTGGACCTCAAACGCCTAATAAATCCAATTGGGCCTCTAAAGTCCAATTAATTCTTTTGGATCTTTAAAGTCCAAGGTATCAATCCCGATCTTTAAAAAGCCTAAGAAAATAAATATTCACAAATATCCTTGAAGATTATCAAATCTGGCATCTTTTGGGAATATTCCGCAAATCATATCTTTTTCCCCGTAAATCTAGAATTCTACATCTATAAATAGGGTCTCATTCTAGTCATTTTTCATAAACAAGAAGATCAAGAAGATAAGAGGTCGTAGAGGAGGAGCAACTCGGAAGATCCAAGACTTTGAGCATCCTTGTAGATGTTCTTTTGATCCGGGATCACAGTGTGAAGCCTCCGGTCGACGTTCTTCATCAACATCGGCATTCGATTTAAGAAACACGGCACGAAGCCCCTCCAATCAACGACATCCACAAGTCGCCAACAACAACAATTCACAACAAGGAGTCAAGAAGATCGGAGCTTAGAGAGAAGCATCAAGATCTAAGACTTTGGGCATCCTTGAAGATTCAAAGGCGTTCTTCACAACATCAAGACTGTTCTTCGAGTTCTTCATCCAAAAGGCGTTTTGATCCAGGATCACGGTGCAAAGCCTCCGGTCGGCGTTCTTCATCAACAACAATGTTCGATTCGAGAAACACGACGCGAATCCCCTCCAATCAACAATCATCCACAAGTCCTCAACGACAAAAATCAACACCACTTATCTACAATGACAACCCCATATGGAGTCCAAAGGTGAACACTTAACAAAGTCCTTCCAACAAGGAAATATTAATTTGAAATAAGGCTTAACGCGCGCCCTCAAATTAATATCAACTTCAACATCAAACTCGGACCCAACTCCGAAAATCAACAAAGTCCTTTCACAAGCCAACGTTAATTCCAAATAAGGCTCAATGCCCTCGAATTAACATCCAACAACAAGGTCAACTCCGGACCAGCTCCGACAAATCAACAAAGTCTTTCTAAAGGTAACGTTAATTTGAAATAAGGCTCAACGTCCTCGAATTAACGTGCCACTCCAAAGTCAACTCTGGACCAGCTCCAACAAATCAACAAAGTTCTTCCATAAGGCAACGTTAATTCGAAACAAGGCTCAACGCCCTTGAATTAACGTCCAACTCTAAAGTCAACTTCGGACCAGCTCCGAGAAACTTGCAAATCAAGTCAAGACCAAGTCAAGACTCGAAGAGAAGAATCAGATGATCAAATTGAGTTTTGGACCTATACTATCGCATGATTTTAAATTCATAAATATTCTTTGTAATTTTCCTTTCCACATTATTAATAAAGAGTTATTAATTTTTGTGAAGAAATTCGCAGGTTAAAGATACTCAAACTGAACAATTCATGTACTTATGAGACTAAACAATCATTTCAACAGAATAAAAAGTAGATATGGGATGAAAATGAAAACTTTCAAGAAATTAATTGACTAAATCTTTCCAAAAGTGGAGGCTTCCAATATATTTGCAATGTTGTATCCTTATGGTTTTCAACTTTCCATCAACGCTCCTTAATTTATTAAAAATTACAAATGCGCCCGAACCTTCTAGGTTCCACCAGCTTCTTCGTTGCCTCCCTAGATAAAGAGGGGGCAACCCTAATTATTCTCAACACAAACGCCTCCCTTCCCAATCTAAATTTCTACAGCAGCGCCTCCCTTGCTTCACTTTCCGACTATTCGATTGAGTATTTATGATGGAGGGTGAGGTACATCTCTCATTTGTTGTTTCTGTATAATCCCAATTCTTTCCAGATCTACTCATTGATTTGCTCAAATTCGATAAAATCGAGGTTGTTTAGTTTAAAGATTTGCTGATTGATTTATGATGTTATGGTTATATATCTGTAGGTGTGGCTAAATCATGTCATTAGAGAAAACAAGAGTCTATGTTTGATTCATCTTTGGATACATCACTAAATTCATTTTCTAAGGTAGATCTAAAAATCTATATTTTGATTTAGTGTTCCTTTTTTGCATTTTATGTTCTTCCTACACCTGTTTATTTTTTTATTAATCGTGTTGATGTGATTGTGCACAGTTGATCCTTAATTTATTTTCCCATTTTTTGTTTTTGATTTTTGTGGAATGCCCTTAGTTCTATCAAATTGTTTTAATTATGTTGGGTTATTTGCAAATAAAAAAAAATTATCTCTTGATTTAGTATTTGTTTTATAATTTTCATCAGCTTGGATTTATACTTTCACAATTGGTGGTAAAAGTTTTGGGGCATCCAACCAATTCCAGGTAACGGCTTGTGATATATTACAAATCTATGTCAATAGCCTTTTTTTTTTTTTATCACATTTAGAAACATTATTTTACTTCATTCAAGCCCTTGATTTTAAGTAATATGTGGTAACTGATAAACGTAACTTTTGGACAATATAAATTAACTTTTCATCAGATTTTGGTCCCATTTTTTTTTCTTTTGATATTGTCCAATTTTAGTCCCTCATTAAACTAGCTAATTCTATAATTGGTGAAAAGTTGATTGCATGATTTTGGTTAACTATTCATTTTATTCTGGAGGGGTTGATCACTCATATTCTATCATAAACTCAAAAATAATTGTCTCTGGTATGGTTGCTATTCAGTTTTTCAGATATTGATTGTCAATCTGAAATGGTAACTGAGTTAATATTGATTGGAATGGTGCACCCAACTGAGTTAATTAGTTGGATAAAACAACAAAATTCAACATTTCATTACAAAAGAAATTATTTGAAATTAATACACCTAATTAAAAATTTAAGAATTAAATCAAATATAAGTACAATAATACTCCATCATTCTTTTTCTATCTTTGTATTAAATAAAAACATCACGTTGCAAAAATAATAATAAAGATTTACACATATATATACTTCATACTTGGTTTTATCTCCAAATTGGTGTGTTGGTTAATGGACTTTTAGCATGTTTAATTTCTCAGAACTTTTCCCAAGCTGAAGATGTACGGTTGGAGACGACACGTGCGAGATGTATTGTCCTGATCTCAATCTATATATTCCTGTTAACTTAAACATGAGTAATGAAAACTGTCTTTATATTTTCCAGTTTCAAATATCCTTAAAAGGCTTGGAAATTTGACGGAGCGGCTTTCTAGGTATAATTTGTTGTGCTTGGTCTGTCTTTTGGCGAATAATTAAGGTTTTTATTTTATGTGGTCAGTTTACAAATTTAATCTATCTATATATGTCGGTTTTTAATTAATTAATTTTGTAATGTGATGCATGGCAGGCAGTAACGAAGGCACGATTAATTAAAGAAATAATGTCACTAGGCTTTGGGTGACTCCTTCATAAAATCTATCTAAGGAGGGCAGCTGTGCGTTACAATCCAAGAGGATGGCAGCACTGCTAATTGATGTTGAAATTGATAACAAAAAGTCTGGATCTATATATATATAGTCTAAACATGAGTATAAGAATCTATTGAAATATTTTTTTATTCTTTGTTTAATTTTGTTATTGTGTATATATTAATTTTGTATTCCGGGTTGATGTTTAAAGAATTAATGTGCTAATTAATTATACATTTTCATTTTTTTGGACTCGGGACATCATGTATACCTTGTAACAAACTGTAATGTATTGCCTTGCGTTGCTACTTTAATTTTTTTTCCTGACCAAATTGAAAAGAAAAAAGAAAAAAACTATATACGAAAATCAACAAATGCAAAATTAATTTAATTACAAAAAAATTGAATTACAATTACAAAATGTATGAATTCATCGATCCATTCAAACTTGGTCACTGTAACTTTGATATAGACTTTATTCTCTATTTTAAGATAAAGGGGGCCCTCTTGAATCGAGCTATGGATAATGAAAGAATAATGGATTAAGAGATTTATAAACTGTAGAATGTTGTTGCTTAAAATATGTGGTTGATGAAATATAACTTCAATCACAATTAATGTGGCTATAAACGCTTCTTATGGAATTTTCATATGACTGCAGTATATAAGATGCAATTATATCTGTGCTGCAATCGCACCCTCTACTCTTAAATTTACGGGTGTGTGTATGTGTGTGAGAAGATCCAACGCCAATTAATTAGTGCTCTCATTTGTGAATTCAATTGGCTAAGTTTTCTTTGGATGGTTATTTGAAAATAAATTTCATGTTTATGTATTTCAGATTCCTTATTTGAATTCAGAGTGGATATGTTATAGGACTTGTCAAATTTATTTATTTCATATCCATTATTTGGTAGATAATATATAGGTGAGATAAGGGGATTTTGTACATTTAATTACTCACATATTTAGTAGAAAGTATTAAAACTCTCTCATCTCTTACTGTTCATCGGATTGAAAGTTCTAATATAATATTGTCATTTTTTCATTGTTCTGCTTGTATTCTGTAACAGACTCGGCCAAGGGAGTGAACAATAATTGAGTTTTTCTTCCAGCTGAAACTTCAAAGTCGTGGACCCAAATTTCAAAGTCGTATATTAAGCAAACTAAATGAATTTCTATTTTTCTTTTTTTTTCTCCATAATTTTTGTGTTTTACTTAAATGAGAAAATATCTGACACTGTTGAACACAAAATATGTTATTACATGAATAAAAAAAGTCAATTTTTGTGTTGCTTCTTTTTTTTTTTTTTGGCAGGAAAATTTTTGTGTTGCTTCTTGATTTATATTGTTATGTTGTTTTTCTTTTCATTTTTTACAATTTTTTTGTGTCACTACAAATACAAATGTGATATCGAATGACAAAAAATGTGTTATTACATGAATAAAAAATAATTTTATTACAATTTTTTTATGTGATAGTAATAAGTCTAATATTCCCTCCTCCAAATTTATTCTTTTTTGTGTGGCACGAGTTTTAAAAAAATGAGATAAAATAGATAAAATAATTATGATATTGCGAAATAATTGTGGAGTTTACGAGAGAATAAAGTAATTGTTTATGAATATAATAATAAAATAATATTTTCTAAAAGGAGAATGAGAATGAATTTGAAAAACGGACAAAAAATATAGAAAATGGGAACAAATATTAGGACAGAGAAAGTAATCTGCTATTAGAAAAACAATACTGTGTCATTTTACATACATTATTACCCTCAACTCAATACCTCCACACTGACATTGTTCAAACAAAACATCACATTGCACAACTCTTCTCAAGTCTTTCTTTGTCTTTTTTTTTTTTTTTTTAAAGGCACAACTCCACGAATACGTTACGATCCACCTACCTCAATCCCGCCCGCTAGTATAGAGGAGATAGAAGTTGTTATTTCACTTTTCAAAATTGTAATAGTTGATAACACGCTTTTATTAGTTTGATTTTCTGTCCTTGTATATATAAGGGTGTCATATACCATTTTGTACTCAAATTATTCTGTCCTTAAAGTTAATTCTTCCTCCGATCCATTTTAGTTCAATTAAAATAATTTTATATAATATTTTAACTTTGTATATTAATTTTTCACTCACCAAAATTCAATTTTGAGATTTCAAATATATACCAATTATTATCTACTTCAAAAGTGGATCAATCTTACAATATTTAATTTTCTTCAATGAACAACACTTTTGTAGAAATTTCTACCGTACAAATTACTAAATATAGCAAAAGAAAAAAAAAAGGAGATCACACGCGTGCTCTACCCTCCCAATGTCAACGCCAAACAGCATACATCTTAATTCCCTCCCAACCAATCCGCCCACCCCACCCCCCACCCCCCACCCCAACGAAGTCACGCCTGAAGTCATACAATTTCAAATTTTTTTTTTAATTTTTTTATCTTTTAGATTATTGTGTAAATTAAAATATATATTTAATATCATATTACAAATAAATATTTATACATATAGTAACACACATTTAATTTTACAATAACACACATTTACTCTTATAGTAACATACATTTGTCACCCAATTTCTGTTACCATATGGATAATTGTATGTTACTATAAGGACAAAATATATTTTTATGAGAATAAATATGTTTTTTTTAATTTATTCATCATCCATTTAAATCTAGGTATATTGGTTCATGTAATACATATGTTATTATATGAAAAAAAAAAATCACTTCTATAAAAATAAATAAATATTTGTGAATAGTCAATATTTGTTCTTATAGTAACACACATTTTGCTCATTATGTGAAAAATTATTTATTCTATAAAAACAAATGAATATGTGTACAATAACAACATTTTATAAGATAGTATCACACATTTGCTCTAATAGTAACACACATTTATCTCTCTATTTGTGTTACTATATGGACAAATGTGTATTACTATATGGGTAAAATATATTTTTATGAGAATAAATATGTATTTCTTAATTTATTCGTCATCCCTTTAAATCTAGGTATATTGTTTCATATAATAAATATGTTATTATATAAATAAAATATAATTATTTCTATAAATTAAATAAATATTTGTGAATAATTAATATTTGTTCTTATAGTAACACACATGATGGTCTTGCATTATAGGAAAAATTATTTATTCTATAAAAATAAATAATTATATGTAAAATAACAATATTTTGTAAGATAATAACACATATTTGCTCTAATAGTAACACACATTTGTCTCCCAATTTGTGTTACTATATGTCCAAATGTGTGTTACTATATGAGCAAAATATATTTTTATGAGAATAAATATGTGTTTCTTAACGTATTCATCATCCCTTTAAATTTAGGTATATTGTTTCATCCATGTAATACATATGTTATTATATTAAAAAAAGAGTTATTTCTATAAAAATAAATAAATATTTGTGAATAATCAATCTTTATTCATAAATTAACACACATTTTTCTCTTGTATTATGTGAAAAATGATTTATTCTATAAAAACAAATGAATATATGTAAAATAACAACATTTTATAAGATAATAACACATATTTGATTTAATAGTAATATATATTTGCTCTCCAATTTGTATTACTATATGAACAAATGTGTGTTACTATATAAATAAATGGTTGTTATTATACTAACATAAATTTTGAGCAAGTTTTTAAATTTATTATATAATATTATTTAATTTATTCTTAAATTTACGACAATGAAAAAGTAATAAACAAACTAGAATTTCCAACTATGTTGCATTAAGGCAAATACTAATTGGGCTGGGGCGGCTGGGCATTTGTTTTGAGGGGGGTGGGGAGGGGGGAATGAGTTAATATTTGTAATGAATACATTGGCGCAGGCGAGTGTGTGACGTGAGGGGGAGTGAGAGTGTTTAATTTTATATTTTAGTTTATTTTATATAAGTTTTTTTCTTCCACAAATTAAACTTTGTATCAAATTTTTAATTCATAAAGAATGAGCATTCACTGCCACATTAAATGACAATTAAATTATTTGTAAACCAACTTTCCAAACAATAAAGATATTGTAAATAGCATGTTTGCCCATCACATTTGGATTGATCTTTTTAAATTCGTGACGTAGAAAGATGGCCTAAAAGCTACCTAAAGATGCCGCTTAATTACTAATAAAATTCCTCCTTAGTCTCCCCCCAAGAAGAATAAATATAAATTCTTGTGTATATATTGTAACTTAAATATATTTTTAAATAAATAAAATTATTTTAACAAAAAGTTACAATACAATTCAGTAAAAATAAATATATTAAAAAATACATTTAAATTAATTATAGGGTACATCGGGTGTATATAAAAACTTGTGAAGGCCATAAAACAACTTCTAACATTTTCTTTGAGAAATATAATAAAATATGTACGAAAAAATCCAATTGAAAATTTTATAATATTATTAAAGAGTTGAATACCATTGAATAAGTTAAGATATTTACATGAAAAGATATGAATAAAAGTTAATGCCATATAATTCGTTGACTTGACTAAAAGTAAACAAAAATGTTTTGTATTTTACTGCACAGTTTAAACTTAATTTCATTTAGTATGTTATATATATATATATATATATATATATAATTTAAAACATAACTAATTGTATGAGTTCATAAAATCATAATTAAATAGAAATCCATAAATATATCCATAAGAATTGACACTTGTTATAATATATTCATAATATATTATATTATTTAGTGGACATAATATTAGATTATAGTCCAATGGGCTTTAGGCCCACAAGACTTAGATGTTAGGGTTAGGTACTCTTATATATTGTATCGTTCCCTTTGTATTTCACACACTTCAATATTGTAAACACTTTGACGGCAGATATAGTTTATACTCTCTTGGCTTGGGCGCCCCCAGACGTAGTCACTCTGTGACGAACTGGGTTATCAAACTCTGTGTTATTTACTTTACGCTTTACACTTTTCTCTATCAGCACGAGTCTCTACGAGTAATAAGGGTTCACGAGAGGATTGCTCAAGCTGTTTTCTGGACCAAATCATTCTGATTAATTCTAATAAATTGCTGAAACCGTAAATTTCGTGGTTAAAATTAATCTGCAAATTTTATTAAATATCATGATTATGTTTCAGTCTGCTGGGTATTTTCATGTATCTGTTTATATGAAATATCGGTGATGGGGAATCTGTTTTACTTGACTAAAAGTAAACAAAAATGTTTTGTATTTTAACGCACAGTTTAAACTTTCATTTAGTATGTTATATATAATTATGTGCAGATTGCAGCAGTAGTATGTAAAATCATTTAATTTATTATATTTTCTTAAAATTGTCTAGAGTGCTTTTTCGTAAAAGTAGGTCATGCACATGCATAGAGTGGTTGTAGTCCCAACTACCTACCATCCATATATCATGATGTAATTTAATTACAGTACTTTCATGTCGGTTCTGTCGCATTTCTTTTTCATTGGACAGCAGAGACAAAAATATCCATCAAAAGGAGGATATGTAATTTGTTGACGTTGTATTATAGGGGATGTCTCAAATATATTCGGTGCACAGTACATTTGTTTAATAATTTAAATTATTTAATTTAAAAATGTGAACTTATTATATTAAAAATTGTAGGTTGATTATATTTAGAATGTTTATATTAAAATAGATATCATTGTGAAGTTTTTGGTGTAATCAATCGACATTTTTCAGCGTAATCAGTCTATACTTTTCAGTATACTTAATTTTAACTTGATAAGTAAATGTGTTGTGTATCAAATACTACTGAAAAGTCACAAATGTTATTACTGAAATTTTTATTTTTAATGGTTCAATTTTTCAATAATAATACATATAACTTTTTGATAATAAATGATATAACTTCTTAAATATATATATTTGAATTGTACGGTGCATCTGGTGTATAAAAAACTTACTCTCGCTCCTAAATTTTTGGAGTTATCTCTTCAATGTTGTTTAAATCCTATACTAATAGGGTACACACAATTAGCAGGGGCACATTTAATGTAGTTGACAACTTGAGAAGTGTAATCGTTATGTATATGGAGTAAGACTCTGTGAGATTCGTACTATACTTAATTATTTATTAATAAATTTTTATTATTTTTAAAATTTAATAAAATTATAATTAAAATTAATTATATTTTTATTAAAAGTGACTATCATTTTTTACAAGTGATAATTTTTATTAATAAATAATAGATCTTATATCATATGACAGTATCACATAAATTTATATATATATATATATATATATATATATATATATTTATATAGAGCAACAAATAAATCCACATGTCTTAATCCGAAGATCTGTCTGCTCATACACGCATAAATTATTCTATTTAATGCATGAACAGTTAAAGGTTACCCACTTTTCAGTCTGACAATGTGATGAAGTAGCTTCCTGAGAGTCGAGTTGTCGCGCACTGCACTGGACATATTGATTTGTCTTTTACTCTTTTAACCATTAAAACATATAGTTCCCAATGTAACTCTTAATATATTTAATATGTCCATAATAAGTCTATCTTATTAATTTTGAGGTACCCATATTTATTTAACTAAGTGATCAATGTAAAATCCGTTCTAAATTTTCAATCAAGTGCTAAAGAA
The DNA here is from genome assembly GCA_026898435.1 of Prunella vulgaris. NCBI lineage: Eukaryota > Viridiplantae > Streptophyta > Magnoliopsida > Lamiales > Lamiaceae > Prunella > Prunella vulgaris. The sequence goes on along the minus strand of JAPKLY010003091.1, from coordinate 9,179 downwards.
CATTTTTGGGCCCCAACACAAGTATCTAATTATCATCCCCAAAGAAAATATTGTAGAAACTAATGGAAAAAGAGGATAACACATATAGTAAAACATCAGTTTTACGATAATATTTTGGTCAAAAATATTATGTGAACTGCATCGTTATATCATCTACTCCCTCCATCTTGTGATAATTTTTACAGTTACCAAGTATTTGTATAAAAAAATTGAATTGTGAATGTAAAATTAAATAAAAAGAATATATATGTATCTTATTAAATTTTATAAGTATAAAATATTTTTATTTTAAATATGTAAAAATAGAGTTAAAACGTTCAAATAAGACAAATATGCATACAGGTAGTATACATTTTTTGTCACAAAAGCCGTCGTCAACTTGTGACGTTTCAGGAATCCGTCGATATTGTTGTTGACTTTGAGCATGTATTGTATTTCATCACTAATCGGTCTCAAATTAAGATAAATTGTCGTCCTAACTAATTTTTTGTTGTTATTCTCCGGCTTTTTTATAGGGTGAATTTTATATTAAATGTAAATTTTAAATATCTCAAGTGAACGGTAATTAATATATATATATATATATATATATAAATTTATGTGATACCGTCATATGATATAAGATTTGTTATTTATTAATAAAAATTATCACTTGTAAAAAATGATTGTCACTTTTAATAAAAATATAATTATTTTTTATTATAATTTTATTAAATTTTAAAAATAATAAAATTTTATTAATAAATAATTAAGTATAGTACGAATCTCACACAGTCTTACACCATATACATAACGATTACACTTCTCAAGTTGTCAACTACATTAAATGTGCAACTGCTAATTGTGTGTACCCTATTAGTATAGGATTTAAACAACATTGAAGAGATAACTCCAAAAATTTAGAAGCGAGAGTAAGTTTTTTATACACCAGATGCACCGTACAATTCAAATATATATATTTAAGAAGTTATATCATTTATTATTAAAAAGTTATATGTATTATTATTGAAAAATTGAACCATTAAAAATAAATTTTTCTGTAATAACATGTGTGACTTTTCAGTTGTATTTTGTGCAACTTTTAAAAAAAACACTTAATTTGCACGGTGCACTTGGTGCATACAAGACTTAAACATATATATATATATATATATATATATATATTAATAAGTATTTTACGAGATTTCATAACATGAGATCACTATAAAATGCATCATTTATTAATTAAAAATTTATTATTTAAAGTTAATTTTAATAGAAAATGACAATACTTTTATTAAAATAATTATTACTTTTCTCTAAAATAATGTTACATTTAATTATAAACTTATAAGTTATAACCATTACTTTGTCAGTTTGAGTCACACGAATTTTTATATACATGTTATATATATATAATTAAATCTAAAGCTTTGGTTGATCATATTTTATTGTTGTGGGAACAACGTATTCTGATTACGTTTGGATAATATATATATATCATAATATATAAATGAGAATTGCATAATTTTTATGACGCGAGAAACAATTTAATTAGGATAATATATATTGTAAATTAATTTCATCGTAAAAGTTATTCGTATTTGATGTGTGGTTTAAATAAAAATAATTGTTTAGTTTAAAAGTATTAGATAAATTATATTAACAATAAAAATAAGTAATAGTATTTTTAGTTGCACGATAGAATTAATTTACAGAAAACTTAGTTACTCAACGATTTATTGATTAATTCGTCGTAGCGTTTATCTTGAACATTACATTTCGTTATTTAGACAATAATATATCGAGTAGGTCTCTTGTAAACTCGAGTTCACATGAACTCGTATCACTGTCATGTGTAATCACTATCACTGTTATTCATATATACTATCACTGTTATAAAAATATACTTGATTTTTTTAACAGTAATAGTATATATACATAACAGTGATAGTAAATATACATAACAGTGATAGTATATACACATGACAGTAATACTTGAGAACCCGAGTTCACGGTGAACTCGGGTTCATACAAGTTTTTGTCTAATATATCATAAATCTTATGTTAAAATTCATCTTAAAAAAAAAAAAAAAAAACGTTTGTCTATAATATAATTGCTATCGAATCATGGGCCAAAACTCTAATATTTTAAAAACAAATTTTATCTCACCTAAATTTTTAATTTATTAAAACTCAGAATTAATTTATTTATATAAATTCTCTCACAATTTTTTTTATTATCGACCATCAATGCTGCATGACAAAAAATTATGTGAGACCACATAAATTAACATCTACCCTCTATCATTGTGTCAATAATTTATGTTCAATTCATATTTGTCATGAAACGGTCTTATACAAGACTAACTCATATTGTGTATATAAAGGATACATATACTCTTAGGTCTCATTTGGTTTGTTAGATAAGTTAAGATAAATTAAATTATCTTTTATAATTTAATGTTTGATTTAATGGACAAAAGCCCAAGATAAATAAAAAGTCTAAAACTAAAATTCAATTATCTTATGAATAGAAGATAATACTACCTCCGTCCCCTAAAAGTTTGCGGTACTTTTGGGGGTACGGTTTTTAAGAAAAAGTGTAATGAGTAGAATGTGTATGGTGGAGATTGTGAGGTAAAGATTTTAAAGGTGTAGATTTAAAGGAATATTTCCATTTTTGGGGTGTGCAAACTTTTGTGGGACAATCTAAAAAGGAAAGTATGCAAACTTTCGTGGGACGGAGGTAGTATTATTTTAGGCAAGAGGTATGATAATAATTTATTGTTTTTATCTTAACTAAAATACTCCTATTATATTGAAAAAGAGAACCATAATTCACTTTATTTTTGTTTGATATAGAGGGCAAAATTGTCAATTGCATATGTTTTTATTATTAATCTTACAATACAAACATTCAAAATGAAATTTTCTTACACTACTAATTATATTAATCCATCAATCCAAATATACTATTTAACTCATAGATAATAATCTCTAAATTATAATTTTGTCTAATCTATCTTGAGTTATTTATCTTATCCATTGAACCAAATGAACCCTTATGCAATAAATATAGAATAAAACAAAATAACAAAATGGAGAATCTCATGAATGAAAAGTATGACACTAAATGAGTAAGAACGCAACATTCAATTCAACTTTTGGAGACAAGTTCTTTCATGCAATTGAGTTGCCTTGAAGTTTTGCCAAATCAAGTTAAGCAAATATTAGCTAACAAAAACTGATATGGTGTGGTTCCAAATTTTTAAATTTTACACATGACGCCCACTTGAATCAATATTATTTCAAGTGACACTAATCTATACAAGACATGTAATCTTGATGATGTAGTTCATCAAACTAATTTATGATAGATACACACAATTATGTCTATAATAGTATAACTTGACATTGTCAAGATTTATTGTTCTAACTCTATATTTAATCATTATAGTTATCATGATGTTGTTAAATTACATCTTAGTCTTGAAGACAATTTTTAATAAAAGTATCACCCCCACCCCCCCCCCCACCCCCACCCCCACCCCCTGCCCCATATAGTGGATTACTATTAATGCTTAGGTTAGGGTTTTTGCTATTTTCATTTGAATTATTATATTTTTGGAAATGGCCTATTTTGGGGGTGTAAAATATGGGCCATCCATGGTGGAGAGGAATCTCAAAAGTGGACCTTCACCTAAGATTGAAAGGAACTACCCTACTACAATCCTCTTGCTAGCCCCAAAAGTGCATTTTATAGGCCTAATGAAAATTAAATATTCTTATAATTATATTATTAAAATATATAATTGTAATTACTCTCATTCATCTCCTCTATATTGTTTATAATGGTAATAATGTTGTTTGGTTGACCTTGGGCTTCTATTTCTTTCTTCTTCTTTTTTCTCTTTTTTTTTTCCCCCCAAAAATAATAATGATGTTTATTTATTTTAGTGTGTTAATTAGGTTGAGGACGTTGAGGTTGAGTCCTCTTATTTAAGAATTTTTTTTTTTACCGACTAACTAATGGCTATGATCCGGTGCTTTTGATTATTGGGTTTTTGCAGAACACAATTTTGAAATATATATATATATATCACAATATATTTATGCATAAAATAAATTTCGCAACTGATTTTGGCTTAATTCCTTATCATTACATTTTTATTTGTATTTAACAAACTGTAATTCCCATGTTAGATGTACGGATTGTATGAAAGAATTGAGTTTTCAAATATACATTTAAATTAAATGATGCATCTGATTATATAAGACTAATTCTAGTTTTAAATGATCCGATGTCCGATCTCAGTCTTTTAATTAAAATCAGTGATGCAGAAATCGGTCTAGGTGGCGGTTAGGCGCTAAGCTGCCCCTTGCGGATCCATTTTTTGTAAAATTGGCAAATTTAGGCGTTTTCGTGTCTATGCGTTCTCTAGGAGGTTCTAGACTGCCCTAGGTGGGCCTAGATGACTCAAATTTGTATTTTGATTTTTTAAAAAAAAAATAGGCGGCCGCCTAGTTAGGCGGTCAAAAAGTGCCCTATTATCGATTTTCAACTTCTACAACCTTGATTAAAATTATACAAGAATTTGATCAACCAACAATTATGAACAAAAAATGGAGGAAAAGAAGCTCAGTGATTAGTGATATATATATGAATTGAAACAACGAAATAATATACTAATTCAACCAAGAGTAATATTTTGGACTGATTGCATTATGCGATTGCTTAAATAATATTACTAGTATATATATATATATATATATATGGAAACCGAATGGCAAATGGCAATATTCATGTTGTCGGAATTTCAACTCGTACTGGAAGGTGGTACTTTCAAATCATCACCCAATTTGACTTTTTTTCACTTGTATTTCTCTTTGTTTTTCCTCTTATATTCCCCTTGGATTTATATATAGGTAGAGGTGTATTTGAATAGACTTATTTAAATTTAAAAGTTTTAAAAATAAATAAATTTAAAAATTTATAAATATCAATTGATATATATAATTTTACTAATTACTCTATCTGTCCATAAAAAATGTGCACCCTTTTTTACACATGGTTTAATACAATTGTCAGGAGAATATTTTGGGGTATTGTGAAATCTTTTTTTTATATACTTTCCAAAAATATTCATTTTATTCATAAAAAGGACCTCATAATACCCCAAAATGTCCCCGGCCCAGATCCATTTCAAAAGTCTGTTGTTTTTCATATTTCGTACTCCCTCCGTCCCAAAACTACTTTCACACTTTCCTTATTTGGACGTTCCAACTCTTCTTTCACACACCAAAAAAGGAAACTTTTCTCTCTCACAAAAGTCAACAAAATACATTTTTTCTTATTTTATTATTTAACTTTACACTCACATATTTATTTTCCTTGGTTCGCGTGCCCGAAACTACTATGAAAGTAGTTCCGGGACGGAGGTAGTATTAAAGTAAAAAAAAAAAAAATCCTACCATTTTATATTTTTAGGGTATATGTTAGATTTAAAAATTTGAATTTGAATTTGAATTTTAAAATATAAACCATTTATAATTTGAGTTTTGAAATTAAAATTTTAAAATCTTAACTCTAACCCCTTATAAATAACCTATATAAATATATCAATTAACTATTATTATATTTTTACTAGTATTTTCACCGGTGCGATGCACGATCAATAATATTTATTAAATGAGCAACACTTGCGTAAAAATTTCTACCGTAGAAATTTCTCAATACATACAAATAAAAATGAAAAACTCACGCGCATACATAGTAATTCCCACCCACGCGCGTCAACCCCAGCCCGCCTTTAATGGACCTAATGTAATGGCCTCCAGTTAGGCAGTTACTCACGTAAAGACGTTGGCAAATTTTTTTTTTAAGTTTATTCTAATTTTTATTTTATTAAAGTTACTGTGTTGATTTAAAAATATTCATATAATAATATTATGTTATAAATAAATAATTTACATATAGTAACATATATTTGTTCTTACAGTAACATACATTTTCTCTAATAGTAAAACACATTTGTATCGCAGTTCATGTTACTATATAAGCAAATGTGTGTTACTGTAAGGACAAAATATATTTTTATGAGAATAAATATTTGTTTCTTAATTTATTCATCATCCCTTTAAATCTAAGTATATTGTTTCATGTAATAACACATTTTTTTATTATTTTTACATATGTTATTATATGAAAAATAATTATTTTTATAATAATAAATAAATATTTTTGAATAATCAATATTTGTTCTTATAGTATAACGTACATTTTGCTCTTGCATTATGTGAAAAATTATTTATTCTATAAAAATAAAAGAATATATGTAAAATAGTAACATTTCATAAGATAGTAACACACATTTGCTCTAATAGTAACACACATTTGTCTCCCAATTTGTGTTATTATATGGACAAATGTGTGTTACTATATGAATAAAATATATTTTTATGAGAATAATATGTATTTCTTAATTTATTCATCACCCCTTTAAATCTAGATATATTGTTTCATGAAATACATATGCTATTATATGAAAAAAATTATTATTTCAATAAAAATAAATAAATATTTGTGAATAATTAATATTTGCTCTTATAGTAACACACATTTTGTTCTTACATTATGTGAAAAAATATTTATTATATAAAGACAAATGAATATATGTAAAATAACAACATTTTATAAGATAGTAACACACATTTGCTCTAATAGTAACACATATTTTTTCTCCAGTTTGTGTTACTATATGGGTAAATGTGTGTTACTATATGGGCAAATGCGTGTTACTGTAAGGAAAAATGTATTTTTATAAGAATAAATATGTGTTTTTAATTTAATTATCATCCCTTTAAATTTAAGTATATTGTTTTATGTAATAACACACTTTTTACTATTTTATATGTGTTATTATATAAAAATAATAATTATTTCTATAAAAATAAATAAATATTTATGAAAATATTAATATTTTTTCTTATATTAATACACATTTCTCTTATATTCTATGAAAAAATATTTATTTTATACAACTAAATAAACATACATAAAATAACAATATTTAGTCTAGAAAGTAATATTTATTTTTTTATAGTAACATGCATTTATTCATATAGTAATATAAATTGGAAATAAATTTTAAAATTTATTATATAATATTATTTAATTATTTTTTAAACCACAACAAATTAAAAAAAAAAAGTCAACATGCAATAGAATTGGGTAACCTGAGCGTATGAGAAGGGAGGGAAAACATGTTGTTCGGGTTGGGTTAACCTACAGGTGCGCGTGAGAATTTTTTTTGTTTTAATCTATTTTTGAAAATTTCTACGGTAGAATTTTCTATATAAGTTTTTGTCTTATTAAATAAAATTAAAATTCTATTAATATCATTACTTATCTTATAATATGAATGAATTTAAAATTACAATGTCGAGTATTAATTTTTCAATATGTTACTCTCTATGTTTCAAAAAATATTGCACAATTCATTATTCACAAAATTTGATTTGGGTTGGATTTGGACTACATTTCGGGTCAAAATACGGTAAAATTGACCTGAATTCAGGTTGATATTTTTTCTCAATTTTGTAAACTTTTAAAAGTTATTATCCTTCACTTGACAGTCTGAAAAAGTTGTGGTCTTTATTTTGGCAGCTCAATAAGTTATTTTCCTTTTTTTTTCAGTCTGTAAAGTTATGATCCTCATTTTGCTACCCCTTTAACTTACGGTTTTGAGAAAAATATTAATCTCATCTCGTGTTGTGCACGATTTAACATTCATAATATTTTAATATGAGATAAAATATATTACAAATCTAAACCAAGTTTATTATGTTCTCCAACTAATTGTTATTTATTAATTTTTTAACTTTTTTGTTAATAAATTATTTATGTGAGGTAATATATGTATAAGTATCTCATAATTATTTAATTAATTAATTATATATATTTATATTATCTTTTAAACTAACAAAATAGTAAAATTTTTAATATAATATTTAATATTGAAAACACTAATAAATTTTTCTTAAATTTAAGTAGTCACCTATATATCAAAATCAATAAATAAAAAATATTAAGATAATAGATTAATAATTTAGATTTGAATTTTATTTTATATAGAATATGAATGTGAATTAAAAATTTTAAAAAGATAATTAATTTGAATAATAGAAGAGATGCACCGATTAAAATTGAAAAATAGTTTACACCTTTATATGTACTCTATTGCATAAGTACACCTTTATAGTATGATGCGGAATATAGCTAGTATATATATGTGTAAATTGAATATGAAAAAAATAGTTTAGAGTATGAAATTTTATTTTTGAAATCAGTCAAAATATTGAAATATAATTTATTGAAAATACATATGAGTTGAATCAGAACTTGTTTATATTTTGCAAAAGAATTGAAACGACTTTTAAATAAGGTTAGTCTTTTGAAATAAAATTTACTGAAAATGCATTGATATCATTATAAGTTGAATTATGATTTATTTATATTTTGCAAAGAAATTGAAAAGCCACTTAATTAAATAAGGTTAGTCTTTTCAAATTTTTATTAACTAAATTTAATTTTATCATTAAGTTAAATAATAATGTTAATAATTTTAGAAAGTAGGTTATAAATTTAAAAAAGTTTCCAAAAAAGGAATAAGATTTTGTTATTATATAGTTATATATTTCACCCAATAACTTTTTTACTTTTATTTTCTCCTACATCATTAAGTATCCTACTAATTAAAAAACTAAAAAAGAACATACTACTTCCATCCCCCAAAAGTCCGCGGTACTTTAGGGGGTGGGGGCTACAGTTTTTAAGAAAAAATATAATGTATAGAATGTGTATGATGAAAATTGTGAGGTAGAGATTTTAGAGTGGAGATTTAAAATAATATTTTCATTTTGGGAATATGCAAATTTTGTGGGACAAACTAAAAAGAAAAATATGCAAACTTTTGTGGACGAAGATAATAGATTTTGAAATCCTCTAGATTTTAAAAATCACTAATTTTCAAAAATCAATTTTTAAAAATCATTTAAAACCCAAAAAGAACATCCCTTAGTGATTAAAACATATATAATTAAATATGGATATAAATCGATTTTTTATACTATTTGTTAATTTTTAGTGAGTGCAAGTTTATTTTCTAATTGAAAGACTTATATTAGGAATAAATTTG
>JAPKLY010003090.1:0-20527 GCA_026898435.1 Prunella vulgaris | reverse complement strand
CAGTTCCTAAGAGAGGAAGTTGGCTACTCGTGTCCCTTGGCACGTAAAACCAAGCACCTATCCTCAGGGTTTTGAGGATAGCTTCCTGTTAAATCAGGTCGTGGACGTAGGAGTTGGTTATCTCGAACCACGTTAAAAGACCCTTGTGTGCTGATTTACTGTTTTGTTCAGGTTCATAACTGTCATCATAATAAACTGAACATTCTGCATTGTTTTATCCTCAGGACTGAATCAATCATCCTGAATCTTAATACGGCGCACTCAGCCTTAATCACCCGTCTACTAAGCAAGTTCAGAGAAAATGTTTTCAGAAACTAAAACGAGTAGAATCTAAGGGCTCACTTTCCACACGTACTCTAGCTCACTGAGATAGTAGTCCAACTGACTCGCTTCCAAGCAGTCAGTAGGTTTGTTATCTCTACTGAGCTTCCGAGCACATTACTCACACTCAGCTTATCTGACTCGTTACTGAACTGTCCCTGTGGACCTTCAGCTTACTGAGTAATTCAGGAAATCCTAACTGAAAGTGTAAAAGCATTTTTCTGAGTCTTTCAGAAAAATCTTACATCAGTGTATTCCCCCCCATACACTGATTGTACTCGTTTCGGGACCAACACTTCATTTCCACAAGGTCTGGATGATCCCAATCCAAATAGTGTCTGCAATTCTTGTGTCCTCGCCGGATTCTAGACTTGATCCAAAATGTAAAAAATTACGTAGTGGGCAGCAGTGCAACACTGTTGAAATATGTAACCAAGAGAAGCATTTTGGCCAAATTTTGAAATTTATCGGATAGCTGAAGAAAAGATGGGGAATGTTCTCTCAGCTCGATCACAAAAAATGCATGAAGGGCAGTTCACAATCTAATTCAAATCTTGTTTAATAAGGTTATTTTTGGTTGCAATACGACGTCTCATAATTTTCCATAATATTGCTTGAACACGTCTCAGGGCGAAGGATTTCCACAGTTTCTTGAAAGCCTTTGTCTCGTCATTCTTGTTCACATGGCCCTGTCCATTCTCCATGAGATGTTTGTAAGTGAGCTTCGTCTGATAAACTCCATTCTTCGAGTGTTGGTTCCAAATAGACAAAGACAGGTGTATGGGGGGGAATACACCTGTCAGTACAGATTTTTTAAAAGATCAGTTTTACAGTAGACTTTCTAAAAGCACAGGCTACTTATTAATGTATCAGTGGACTAGAAGGTCGCCTGATAAGTGGTCTTTGGTTTGATCCAAGTTTTAGTTGTGCAGCGGATTATTTTTAAAATATTTGAAGTTGTTAACTCACACAAAAGCACACAAGACACAGGGACTTATAGTGGTTCAGAGTTAAACTCTCCTACATCCACTTTTTCCTGATTTAACAGGAGAATTCCTTAACCACAGGAATTCCTTGTTTTAGATTGCCAAGGTGCACTGATCAAGAATAGCTCCTCTTGATCTCTAGGAATTTCACTGAGTCCTAGTTCTCTCAGATTTCAAACTAAGACCCTCCTCAGCTTACTTTCTCTCAGCTCACAGCCTTGAACCTATCTCAGTTTAAGGGCTTGAGTTCTCCAACTAAGGTTGAGATAACCCTTTACAATGATGAGCAGTATCTAGAATGGGTTATCTCAGTAGGCTTCTAAGAATATTATAGTGTAAGCCTAAATACAGGGTTGAGCTCTAAACAATGTGAGCACTTGGGAAACTAGAGGTATTTCAAGTGCTTAAAAGTATGGTGAACTTTGGAAAGCTTTCAGATTATCCGTTGAGCTTGTTAGTTTCCCGTACATAGTTTTTTCTTCATCTCTTGTATTTATAGACTTGAGTTTGAAAGACTATCCGTTGGAGAGATAGTTTCAAATTCAAGCTATTTTGGTGTTCCAACGTTTTCAAGATTTTCTTCAGATTTTGTAATGTAAAATATGTGAAAATGTAGCAGTCCAACGTTCTTCAAGATCTTCTTCAGATTTTGGATGGTCAACTCTTAAGCATTAATGGTTGATAGCTCATTAAATGCCTGCTCAGAGTTAATGAAGCCGCCTTTGAAAACTGTGTCATCCTAGGTTGTTGGTTTCTTCTGAACTTGGTACTGACAGGTCATACTTTGTTTCAGGTCCGTACATAGGTGGCAGCTTCTCATTGGTCTGACTTAATTGTTCCTCAGTCCAATCATAACGGTTGCATTGAAGTCCTCTGTCTTTTCATCAGGTGACTTGGAACATTCTCTTTGCTGCATTTAATACTTCATTTATGTGTTGGCTGCTTCCATCAGAAATTCTGAATAGCTTTTAATGTATCAGGTTACTTTTCTTCAGGGGAGTCCTTTAAGGCTATTTGGACTTAGTCTTCTAAGGTGCATTCTTCAATCAGTGGGTGTATCTCCTAATCATACATCATGCTAGTCTAAGATTCATCAGGCTAGTCAAGACTTACCAGACTAGTTTTAGCAAAAGTAGCCTGTTTGTACGAAACCATATATTCTAAGTTTTTATCATAGCAAAAGTAGCCTGTTTTAAGTCTTAGTGATACATTAATATTTCAGGGCTGGTCTTTGGGATTTTATCAAAATATTTTACAAGTCATTTCCCAACAATTTCCTCCTTTTTGATAAGAACAAAGACCTAGTCTGTCTATTCCTTTATCAGATGACTTTTACTTAGCAAAATTTTAAATTTTAGAAGTTCCCCCTGAATAAGTACCTGCAAGTTAGTTAAGCAGTTTATAGTAAAGTGCATAGGCCTAATAGATAATGAGATATGTTGGTCCCAAATAAACAAAGACAGGTATATGGGGGGGAATACACCTGTAAGTGCAGATTCTTCAAAAATTAGTTTTACAGAGTTACAGGCTACTTGTTAAAGTATCAGTGGACTTAAAGGTCGCCTGATAAGTGGCCTGTGATTTGATCAAAATTTTAGTTGTGCAACGGATTATTTCTAAATTACTTGAAGTTGTTGACTCACACAAAAGCTCACAAGACACAGGGATTTATAGTGGTTCGGAGTTAAACTCTCCTACATCCACTTTTCCTGATTTAACAGGAGAATTCCTTAACCACAGGAATTCCTTGTTTTAGTGTCCCAAGGTGCACTGATCAAGAACAACTTCTCTTCATCCCTAGGATTGTCATTGAGTCCTAGTCCTCTCTAGATTTCAGACTGAGACACTCCTTAACTTACTTTCTCTCATCTCTCAGCCTTGAACCTATTTCAGTTTAAGGGCTTGAGTTCTCCAACTAAGGTTGAGATAACCCTTTACAATGATAATCAGTATCTAGGTTGGGTTATCTCAGTAAGCTTCTAAGATATTACAGTGTAAGCCTGAATACAAGATTGAGTTCTAAGCAATGTGAGCACTTGAGAAACTAGAGTGATTTCGAGTGCTTGAATGTATGAACTTTGGAGAGCTTTCAGATTATCAGTTGAGCTTGTTAGTTTCCCGTACTTAGCTTCTTCTTCAACCCTTGTATTTATAGACTTAAATTTGAAAGACTATCCGTTGGAGAGATAGTTTAAAATTTAAGCTATTTTGGTGTTCCAACGTTCTTCAAGATTTTTCTCAGATTTTGGATGGTCCAATCTTTGAAAATGTAGCAGTCCAACGTTTGAAGATCTTTTTCAGAGTTTGGATGGTCAACTCTTAATCTTTAATGGTTGATAGCTCATTAAATGCCTTCTTAGAGTTAATGCAGCCGCCTTTGAAAACTGTGTCATCCTAGGTTGTTGGTTGCTTCTGAACTTGGTACTGACAGGTCAGTCTTTTGTGTCAGGTCCCTATATAGGTGGCAGCTTCTCATTGGTCTTTCTCTTAATTGTTCCTCAGTCCAGTCCTAACGGTTGTATTGAAGTCCTCTGTCTTTTCATCAGGTGACTTGGAACATTCTCTTTGCTGCATTTAACCCTTCATTTATGTGTTGGCTGCTTCCTTCATAAATGCTGAAGGCATTTAATGCATCAGCTTACTTGTCTTCAAGAGAGTCCTTTCAGGTCAATAGACTCAGTCTTCTGAGGTGCACTTTTCAGGAAGTGGGTATATCTCCTAATCCTTCATCAGGCTAGTCTAAGATACATCAGGATAGATTTTGACAATAGTAGCCTGTTTGTACATAAACTTATATTCTAAGTTTTTTATCATAGTCTCTTAACATTTTGGGCTATATTTCTAAGTCTTAGTGATACATTAATAAATCAGGGGGTCTTTCGGATTTTATCAAAACATTTTACAAGTCATTTCCATACAAGATATTATCTTGGGCTCAAAAGGATAAGACTTTTAATTAACTGTGGAAATTGATTACAGCTTACAGAATTTCTACTGTAATCACTAAACTATCCTGCCCAATAAGATAAACAAAAATCAAAGACAACATCTTCTTCTGCTTCCTGCATCAGTGCATTAGCCTTACAGGCTCCCAAAGGCTGGCTCTAGTCCATACTGAGTAAAGACCCTTTTCTTCAGCTCCATCTTCCTTTCCATCACATCATTATTGTGCCCCTTCAAGCCGAGTTGCTCACAGATTACCAGCCATTCACTAAGGATATCTTGCATCTTCATCTCTCCACTGGCATCTACTTGAGGCATGAAGAGAATGGGACCAGGGGCCTTGAACAGCTCTCCTCCACTGAGTTCTTCCCATGCATTCAAGATTCTGGGATACAGGGCTGGCCAGTTCTCCACCATTTTTTTATGAAAGACTTCATCAGCCTCCACACTTTCAAACTCACCTGTCACATAGAAGGAGTATACAAACTCCCTCTTGGCTTCCTCACAAGAGTCATTTACTTCTCTGGGAACCCAAGGATCTATGTGAGGAAATTTAGCAATAGGCTCACTAGCCTGGGCCTGGATTCTCTTGGCCTTCATCCTCTAGTATGAGTTTCTTGATTTCCTTGGTGGTGGGGGCTTCATCAGCTGGCCACTTTCCATCAGTCTTCTCTTTTCTTCAGCTTTCACCATGTTATGTTCATCAAGAGACTTCCCTGCCCTTACTGCCTGGGCCAAGGGACTGAGGGATGGTGGCCTGAACAAGTCTTCCATGGTCTGCACCTTTTCAGGCTGGCTTGGTGCAAGTGAAGCTATGTGGTTAGGAATTTCAACAATAAGCTCCCTGACTTCTTCCTCTCCCTGATCAATCATGACTCTTCTCCTCTTGGTAGCCTGAGTGTCAGACACACTCCCACTCCTTTGCCTCTTTTCCCTCAGAATCTTATCTTTGGCTTTAGACAGCCTAGTTTCCCTTCCTGCATCAGTTTTTCCTTTCTTCTTCTCATGAGCAGTGGCCTGCTCCCCTTCTCTCACTAGAGTGTCAAGTTCCTGCCTCACATCTGCCACAACCTTCTCAGGATCAGGCCTCTTGTGCACTGATGATCTACCAAGTGGCATGATCTGTCCTTCTTCCCCCTTCTTGCTAACTCTAGTGGAGAGTTCAGCAAGAGCAATAGAATGTTTGGCAGTATCCTGTTCCACTACTCTCAGATGAGTAAGGCAGTGTTCTATTTCTTCATTAAGAGCCCTCAGGTGAAAGGCAGCATCCACTTCAAAATCTGTGAAAGGCTTCACTTTTTCTTCTATGATCAGATTTGTGGCCGCTTGAGTGGAAAGCATTGAAGGACTCTATTTCGGCCTTCAGGGCCTCCTCCCTCCTTGTGATATATTCATTCATCTTCTCCATCAGCCCACCTGCCATGGCTGTTATGGTAGCCTACATCAATCTCTCTCTTTCCTCCGAATTTTCTTGCCTGATTGCCATAATTGCCTATGTATGAGTCTGCCCCTCCTGCTCTACACTGGCCTTTAGATCATTGAGTTCATTTGACAGATGCATCTCCATTCTGTCCACATTACTAGACAGGTTAGTAATGAGTGTCAAGTTGGAATCTTGGTGCTGATCCAGATGATCATCCAGCACAGCAGCCTCAATAGACTGTTCCTCCATCATAATCTCAATGTTCTCCACTTTTCCAGTTAGGCTTGCCAGCTCCTTTCCCTCAAACTTAGGCTCCACAGCAGCCTGCACAACAGTCTGAATCACACCTTCTATCTGAGCAATTGGTGTCTCATCAGGGGAGGGCACCACCTCTGTCTGAGTCCCCTGTGACTCAGGTTGCTTCTCAATGACCTGACTCTCAATGCCCTGAGTCCCACCAGCCTAGGACATCCCCTGACCTTCACTAGCCTGACCTTCCTCAGAAGGGTTGGCTCCTTCATTATCTCCATCCTTCTCCTTATCCTCATTTGACTTGCACTTGGGCCCCTCTATCAATCTTGCTTCCTCCAATTTCTTAGCAACAAGCTTGCCAAACTCCCATTCTGTTAACAGTAGACTTACTTTCTTGACTTGAGCAAACTCAAGAATCTCCATCTCTTCTTTTCTCCAGAAACCTTCTCCTTGTCCCTTAACAGTCTCCAATAGCTCATAAAGATAAGCATTCTTCAGCTTGACTAGTAGCCTAACCCTCTCAAACATCTCTTTGAGGGTTGGATGGGAGTTTAAGGCAGGATATAACTTCTCAATTTCATAGCTGGCCTCCTCCTTTAGAGAGTCCAAGTAGGTGTACTGGACTTCCTCCTCATCAGCTACTTCAAGATGTGGCAAAGTGTCACTAGCCTGAGGGACAGTGGGTTGTTCTTTGGCTTCACTTTCAGGCTGTTGAGAGTCTTAAGTGGGGTTTTCAATTGTGGTGGGTTTAGTGGTTATAATTTTGGCTACCTCAGTGGACTTTTGAGAGTCCTCTGTGGCTTCCTGACCTCCTTCTTTTTCCTCAGACTCAGCATCCTCATATTCAGACTCTTCTGAAGTCTCCTCCTCCTCCTCCTCCTCATCTCCCTCAGCTTCATCACCCTCCTGACCTTCTTCTATCCCCTTCAGGGAAGTTGTGGCCAGAAGGTGGATAGGTGACTTCAATCTTTCTTCCTCTTCTTCAGCAGATTTCTCTGCAGATGAGTGGGTGGTGGAAGTCTCAGAGCTGCTGCTGATGGCCCTGCTCTCAATAAAAGCTTTCTTTACCAAACTCCTTTTCTTCTTCTCTAGCTCCTCCTCCTTGTGGGGTTTCATTTTCTCACTGGGCTTCAAAGCCCTCTTTTTTATGTTTACAGGGCTATTGTCCTCTCCTGAATCCTCAGGGACAGTGGCCTGTTCCTACCTCCCTTCTCTGGATGGAGCTTCTACCTTCATCTTCTCCAGAAGCTTCTTAGAATTGAAAAGAATCTTGGCCTTGTTCCAAGATCTTGTATCAGGGAAAGCATACTTCATGTTGAGTGCTTCAATGATGAGGGACACCTTTGAAGCATAGCATAGCTTGTACTCTATCACCATCCTTCCTTTGATCACTTTTAGTTTGCTCCTCTCCTCCCTGAGATTTGAGATGAAGAACTAATGCCAGTTGAACTTCACTCTATCAGTGGTGTTGACAATGGCTGCCATCAGTCTGAGTTTTATCTTCCTCACTGGCTTAATACTGCCTTGATTTGCTAGGATGCATTTCCCAACAATCTCTGCCAAGACCTCTAACTCAGGCTTGTGGAGTTTCTTGTTGAAGGTTGTCACATACTGCTCCTTCTTCTTTGTGATTGTGTCCAGAAATATTTCTTCTTCTCCAAGCATATATGTCCCTGGGTCCAAACCCTCATTTGGCAACCCAAAGATGTCATGCAAATCCTCATGCCTTAGTGTGAACTTGTGCTTCTTCATCACAGGCTCAATAACTTCCTTCCCCCTCTTGTGTGTCCTGTGTACACTCTTTTCTACCATCACTGCAGACCTAATGGATATGATACTTTTCTCCATGTCAACAAAGAAATCCAGCACCTGCCTGTCATAGCATTTTTCTGGGCCTTTTGACAGAAATCTAGCAAGGCCTGCAGTCTTAACAAAATCAAGGGCTTTTCTGATGTGGTGAAGGTTGGGGTCAGAAAGGACTTTGTGGTGGTTGAAGCAAACAATTGGTTCATACCAAAAGTTCTTGGTGTGGGAGAGCTATTTGTAGTCTACATACATTTGG
Organism: Prunella vulgaris; assembly: GCA_026898435.1. NCBI lineage: Eukaryota > Viridiplantae > Streptophyta > Magnoliopsida > Lamiales > Lamiaceae > Prunella > Prunella vulgaris. The sequence continues at coordinate 12,540 of JAPKLY010003090.1, read as the reverse complement.
GCCATTGTATCAGAAGAAAGATGATTTATTGGTGAGGATTGAGAATGGTAATGGGTTTATAGTAATGAAATAGTGTGTAAAACTGCTAAGTGTGGGAGGTATTTATATTGTAGATCAAGGGTGGGGATTTAATCAAGAGAGATTTGATCTACGGTTTAGAATGAAGCAATAATTTGGAAGATAAAGTGTTTTAACTTCCCAAGTAATTTGTCATTATTACTAAATATGGAAAGTGGGTTAGTTTTAGATCAATGGTTAGGATTGAAAAGGATTACTGTTAAAAGTGAGGCTTTTCATGAGAGATAACTGCTCAAAATCATCTCCTGATATTTTACTGAACACTTACTATCGCATTAAATGCGCCGCATGCATGGTTACCAATAAAGTAACCGTCAGTCAGAATTTGTCTCAGTGGAGTACGCAGTGGACTTTTTGCTCAGTCCAGTTGTTCCTTGATTATTCCCCTTTGATTAGTGACCTGTGAATCCATTATGATTGATTCATCCTGAGTTAGGTAGCCTGATCAGTTTCCTGACTCAGGATCGAGTAGACCCAACTCCATTGATAACTTATGAAATCTTGCTTCTGCCAGAGGTTTTGTGAGTATGTCTGCCCTTTGCTTGTCAGTGTGGATTTTTACAAGCCATACATCCTTCTTCTCCACATGATCTCTGATGCCTAATATCCACATGCTTGCACCTGGTGTGAAGTACATGATTATGTGATATTGCAATAGCACTATTGTTATCACAGAAGATAGGTACTTCACTGGCCTGTATGTTGTAATCAGTCAGTTGTTACCTTATCCATAGAATTTGAGCACAGCAACTTCCCGCAACCATATATTCAGCTTCAGTGGTGCTTGTTGCTACTGAACTCTGCTTCTTAGAGAACCAAGATATCAAATTATTTTCAAGAAATTGACATGTCCCAATGGTTGACTTTCTGTCAATTTTGCATCCTCCATAGTCAGCATTAGAGTAGCCTATTAATTCAAAGTTATCATCAGACGGGTATGTTGGGACAATCTTGGTATTTTGATTAGATCCCAAAACCCCTGATGAATTTGCCTAAGTATAGTGTTCAGGATAAAATAGTTCAGGATAGTTAGGTCAGAGATTCAGTACAGAAGGACCGTACTGAAGACTGAAGAATATTGGAGTCGACCCAATTGACTGAAGTCTGAAGCGTAAACCATTCTAAAGAAGTCAGTCAGTCTCGCTGAAGATTGTCTGTTCTGAAGCTGAAGATCGAAGCCTGCTGATTCTTCCTGAAGATTAATCCTGAAGTACCATTGTCTGATGTTTCTACTGAATACACTAAGCATGTTCAGGACAGAACTCAGTCAGTGAAGAGTAAGTATTACCTATCAGGCTGTGCTGAATGCACATAGGACCTGACTTAGGCCTTGGTTCAGTTTACCTGAATCCTGTAAGTCCGAAGCAAAAAGGTAACACATACTGAGCTGAATAACCTATCAGGCTGTGCTGAATGCACAGAGGACCTGACTTAGGCTGTGGTTCAGAATACCTGAATCATGTCAGTCCAAAGAAGAAAGGTTATTTATACTATGGGACAAGAGACAAAAAGAATGTCAGTAAGACTCCATTAAGGCACACGTTCAGACTGAGTTATTACAAGAGACTCAGAGCATTGAATGTACGAGGAAGGATAAATGTCTGAAGGTCAACTAGCCGTTATAACGGAGAGCCAATGAACTTTCAACACCTAAGCACGGAGTCTGCGCAGCATTTAATGCGGCATTTAATGCGTCTCAAAAGGCTGCAGGTGATGTGACAACTTGCCAGAATAAGCATGGCGGGTAGGTCGAACAGTATTTCTAGCCTGCAATCTACCTAAAATAGGAAAGATTTGATTTGATCTCCTCCAACGGATCGATTTTGAATCTCGCCTATAAATATGGAGAACCTTGCACCCATACAAGGTTAACGGGAAATTTCCAAGAGAACTCTCAAGAATCCAAGAACACAAAGCATATCATAAACAACACTCTGCAATTAAATTTCCCTAGTGTTGTAGTAGGATTCACTCTGTATTTGCTTAGATCGATAGCTCTAATATTTAGCACTGATTTGTTTTGCTAGAGCTATCTTAGTTGGAAACCAGAATACCAAACCTCTCAAAGTGTGAGATAGGTTGGTTAGAAGGACTGGGACTTGTAAAACGCCCAGGGGTCAGTTCCTAAGAGAGGAAGTTGGCTATTCGTGTCCCTTGGCACGTAAAACCCAAGTACCTATCCTCAGGGTTTTGAGGATAGCTTCCTGTTAAATCAGGTCGTGGACGTAGGAGTTGGTTATCTCCGAACCACGTTAAAAAGTCCCCTGTGTGCTGATTTACTGTTTTGTTCAGGATCATAAATGTCATCATGTTAAACTGAACATACTGCATTGGTTTTAACTTCAGGACTGAATCAATCATCCTGAATCTGAATACTGTGAACTCAGCCTTAACCACCTATTTACTAAGCAACTCAGAGAAAACGTTTTCAGAAACTAAAACGAGTAGAATCTAAGGGCTCACTTTCCGCACGTACTCTGACTCACTGAGATAGTTGTCCAACTGACTCGCTTCCGAGCAGTCAGTAGGTTTGTTATCTCTACTGAGTCTCCGAGCACTTTACTCTTACTCAGCTTATCTGACTCATTACTGAACCGTCCCTGCTGCCCCTGCGGACATTCTGCATACTGAGTACTTCAGAGATTTCTGACTGAGTACGTTAGAGCATTTTTCTGAGTCTTTCAGAAAAATCGGACATCAATGTATCCCCCCCCATACACTGATTTAACTCATTTCGGGACCAACAGGGTACCAAAGTCCCATGTTGACAGTACCCTTGAGATATCTTAGAATCTTCTTTGTGGCTTCCAGGTGACTTTTCTTGGGACTAGCCTGATATCTTGCACAGATTCCTATTGCATAAGTGATGTCAGGCCTGCTTGCCGTAAGGTAAAGTAGAGATCCAATGATTCTTCTATAAGTAGTCTGATCCACAGCTTCTCCTTCTTCATCAGGTTCAAGCTTTGTGTTTGTATTCATAGGTACTGTGACTACGTTGCATGAGCTGCAACCAAATTTCTGTATCAGCTCCCTTGTGTACTTAGCCTGATTGATGAATATTCCTTCAGGGGACTGTCTGACTTGCAGTCCTAGGAAGAAATTCATCTCTCCCATCATGGACATCTCAAACTTTCCTTTCATGAGATGTGAGAACCTTGTACATAGGTCTTCATTCTGTGAGTCAAATATGATATCATCCACATAGATTTAGAACAAGAGTATGTCCTCTCCATGTGTGGTTCTGATGAGTGTTCTGTCAATACTCCCCTTAGTGAAACCATGCTCCAAGAGGAACTGTGACAGTGTGTCATACCAGGCTCTTGGGGCTTGTTTCAGGCCATATAGGGCTTTCCTTAGCTTGTATACTTTGTTGCCTTCCTCAAAGCTAGAGCGTTGCTCCACATAGACTTCTTCATTAAGAACCCCATTGAGAAAAACACTCTTGACATCCATTTGATAGACCTTGAACTTCTTGTGGGCAGCATAGCCAAGAAATAGCCTGATAGCTTCTAATCTGGCTACTGGTGCAAAGGTTTCATCATAATCAAATCCTACAACTTGAGAGTATCCTTTGGCCACCAGTCTTGCTTTATTTCTGACAATGACAGCATTCTCATCCTTTTTGTTTTTGAAGACCCATTTAGTTCCAATGATGTTGGCATGCTTGGGTCTTTTGACAAGCTCCCATACTTGGTTTCTTGTAAACTGGTTGAGTTCTTCTTCCATGGCAATGATCCAGTTTGGATCCTTTAAAGCTTCTTCAATGGTCTTGGGTTCATGTGCTGAAAGGAAATAACAAAAGATAGCATTCTCTCCACGAAAGCTTCTAGTTTTAACTCTAAAATTAGGATCTCCAAGAATCTGATTGATTGGGTGATCAACCAACCAGCTTCTTTTGGATTGTCCTCTCTCAGTGGGGTTATCCACAATGGATACCTCTTCAACTGGGATTGAGTCACTAGATTGTGCAATTCTAAGTAAATCAGGGGATAGGGCAGAGGGAAGGAGTCCTGAGTCATCATTCAGGGTTGTTTCAAGGTTATCAGCACAGTCTAGTCTGGCTTCCCCCTGAATGTTATGCTCAGTGTCTGTCTCAGCTTGGCCAACTTCTTCATTGACAGATGTTACCTGAGGATCTGGGATTGGGTCTTTCAGCTCATTTTCATCAGTGCTGATTTCCTCAGGTTGGTTTGTCCTCTGTGAGCAGTCCTCTGACTCCTTTAATCCAAGGTTGTCCCATGTTGGAATGTAGGCATCCACTTTCTTATAAGTGGACTTGTGCAGGGTCAGGTTAGTCATCATATTAGTGATTTCTTTGGTAGCCTGATATTTCCTGGACTCAAGGGTAGATTCATCAAAAACAACATGGGGTGTTTCTTCCACCACAAGGGTTTTAAGGTTATTACCCTGGAGGCTCTACTGACTTGGGAATATTAAAGGAATATTCCTTCATCAGCTGCGCTATCAAAGATTTTCAATTTCTTTTTCCCATTGTTTTGAATGAAACACTTACAACCAAAGATATGTAAATAGGATACCTGAGGTTTCCTACCATTCCATAGCTCATAGGGGGTTTTGCCTTGAGTTTTGGTGAGTATGGATCTATTTTGAGTGTAGCAGGCTGTATGTATGGCTTCAGCCCAGAACCTTTTGGGGATTTGTGCATCAGCAAGCATGGTTCTGGCAGCCTCCATAAGTGTCCTGTTTCTTCTTTAAGCTATCCCATTTTATTGATGAGTTCTTGCAGCTGATGTTTCATGGAATATACCTGACTTAATGCAAAAGTCAGTAATAATGGAATTAATGAACTCAGTACCTTTATCAGATCTAATCTTGGCTATAGACAGATCCTTTTCATTTGATATTCTCTTGAGTAGCTCAGGTAGCCTGAGTTGAGTATCCTTCTTGCTGGACATGAAGATCACTGATTAGGGTCATAATTGCATCTTTTTGCATTCATATCTATATGGTTTTGATGTGCTTATGTTCATATTTGACCATAAAATGCTATACTTTGTGCATTTAACCCTTTCTGGCTAGAAAGTTGTGTTTTGTAGTGAAAATGAGCAAAATCGGCAAAAGACGAGCAAGTTCGTAAAAGTTCAAAAATTGTGAGTTGATCCCAATGTTGAAAAGTTCGAAGAGAGGGTCGCAACGGAAAAAGAATCGAGTCAATCGGAGCTCTAGAACTCAAGATATGAAGAAAACAAGATGTCGAGGATCGACCGAACGGGATCGTGCAACCAGCAGCACGGGATCGTGCGAAAGAGTCCCTGGTTCATTCAGCCGTGACTGAATGAATGCTATGCATGAATGCATTCGTTTGGGCACCTCCACAGGATCGTTCACAGCTCGTTTCTGCACAATTTTGAAGGGTTGTTTCGTCTTTTCACCCATTTAATGAAGGGCACATTGGACAAACATTGTGGGCACTATAAATACCTCAAGGATCAAATTTTCAAGGGGATTCCATCATTATTCATTAGTTAGATCATTAGTTAGTTTTAGAGAGAAAGATTAGAGGTTACTTAGTGGGTTCTTAGTTAGATTTTAATCTTCGTTCTACCATATCTTTTGATCTAGCCATTAGATCTTTAATCCGTTTGTTCCATTAGTTTAGTCTCGTTCAAGCTACGATTGTAAGGTTCAATTTCTCATTTTGCATTCCGGATTAGGAGATAGCATTTTGAAGGTTTGATGATTGTCTTTCAATTCTCCAACAATTGGTAAGATTTCTCGTATTTCATTTCATATTTGTGTTAATCATGCTTGTCTATAGTTTAATTGTTGATTTCCAATTCCAATTAGCCATGGGCTAATTCCTTGTTGCATGGTTGTTTGAATACTATGGTGAAGTTAGTCTCTTGTTAATCCTATGCATGAATTAGTGATCTTGACGTGTTAGTTCTCTTATTAATGACTTGTATGAATGCTTGGGATGTTTAATTGGAATGTATGGCTTATATGTTTTAGCAATGAAATGAGAATTGAGCTATAAGAACTTTATGCATACCAAGTGTTTGATATTTGGCTTGTATGATCAATGAGAATTGCATATTTGCATAGACCTCTTAATTGGAGTGTTGGAAGTTGTAGAGAGATCTAGACATCCAATAGAGCCCTTACCTTGTGTTGTAGAGAGATCTAGACACTAGTTGGCTTGACTAAGACACCAAGAGATCTTTTGCATTCTAGGATGGATAGGACACTAAAGGAACCATAGTAGGATTACTTCTAAGCACACACACCACTTTTGCTCACTTCCTTGAGGTGATAGCTAGATTTACTTAGTTTTGTTGAAGTAGATAGAAACCATGATCCTTTTCTTACTTTCCTAGCTATCCACCTTTTGTAGACATTCAATACTTGCTTGATATCGCATCGTTTCCCTGTGTTCGATATTTAACTTGGTTAACTTGCCACGACAACAACGACCACGTTCACTTGCATGGAAATCTTACACGATTTTGCCAAACAATCACCCAAGTAAATATTGAAAAATCATTAACCACCACCAGTGTGTACATGTTTCCATTGGTGTTGGCTGGTATGACAGGTCCAAACAGGTCCATGTGTAGAAGTTGAAGTACCATGTGAGTGGAGGGAGTTGTTTTATTTTTAAATGAGGCTTTTATTTGCTTCCCTTCTTGGTAAGCTTTGCAAATGTGATCTTTGTTGAACACCTCATTTGGTATTCCTTCCACTAGACTCAGCCTAGATATCTTGTTTAATGTCTTGAAATTCTGGTGGTTGAGTCTTCTGTGCCATATGTTTGGAATTTGTACGCACACACATGATAACAAAAAGAATAAATACGAGATTTGTTTACCCAGTTCATCTTGCGACTACGTCTGGGGGCGATGCCAAGCCAGGTTTTTTACTATAATTTTCAAATACGGATTATGTTGTCTCAAAAGGTGTCCACACGCAAGTGTACGTGATCGCTATATCGTCATGGTAAGATTGTCCATGTTTAATATTTATCGAACACAGGGAGATAGGGATTTATAAGGAAAATTATTGTTTCAATTGGAAAACAAACAAAGCAATAAAGGGGAAAGGTATCTATTGTCTACTAATGCGTCAAAAGAGTAAACTACCTATCACCTTGGGTTGCAAAGTGAGCTAATGTGAGAGATATGTGCTATGTACTATCCTATGTTTCACATGGTGATGTATCCCTTAATCATGCAATGAGGTATTGTACAATCAATTGGCGAGCAACTCTAACATGCAAAAGGTCTCCCTAAATACACATTAAAGCCTCTAATTGTTCTTCCAATTCACTAAAGATAATTCTCACTATTTTAGGAATTTAATCAAACACTTAGCATGCATTGTCCTAATTACGAGAAGATTTAGGAAAATAGCCCTACTCTCGAAAGAGACTAACTCCCTAATGGCCCTTATGATCAATTACACGTACAAAGCATTCATACAAACCAACAATGTAGAGAATTGATCATACAACATCTCATAGCATTCATAAGATCAACATAAACACCACATTACTCCATAGGAATCATACACCAACACATAAAGGGATTAGCCCATGGCTAATTTAGTAAACATAAGAACAATTAAGCTAGAAACAATCATCATCATATAAGAATTGTAAAGAAATGTAGAGAGATTACCTATTACAATGAAAATTGGAAAGATACAAATTACCTCTAAAATGTTATCTAACAATCCGGCAATGGAAATTGAAATTCAATTGGTAGAAAGGTAGCTCTAGGTAAGACGAGAATGCAGGAATAAACGGATCGATGGTCAAAGCGGTAGAGCAAAAGTTATCGACGAAATCGTAAGAAGAAATCTTAAGAACCAAACTAATAACTACCTCTCTCTCTCTCTAATCTAATCTAAGAACTTGAATTATGACTTGATTTTAAACTAGATTCCTTGATAATCTGATCCTTGAAGTATTTATAGTGCCCACAATGTTTAGTCCAAAATGACCTTCATTAAACGCGCGAATAGACGAAATAGTCCTCGAAATTGGGCCTGTCCTGGGCATCACACGAATGCACCATAGTGGCCACACGAATCGATTCGTGTGGTCCACTCGTGCGGTCCTCCATCGCCTGAACCAGAGATGTGGCGCACGAATCTGGGCTTGTGGTCGCACAAGCCAGGCTTGGTTGCGCACGAGCACAGCTTCGCCTCATCCGATCGATCCTTGACTTCCTCGTTTTCTTCATATCTTGAGTTCTAGAGCTCCGATTGAATCGATTCTTTTTCGGTTGCGACCCTCTCTTCGAACCCTTCGACATGGTATATAATTTTCACCCATTGGATCAATTCACAATTTCTGGACTTTTACAAACTTGCTCGTCTCTTGCCTATTTTGCTCGTTTTCACTACAAAACACAACTTTTTAGCCCAAAAGGGTTAAATGCACAAAACATAGCATTTTAGGGTCAAATATGAACATAAGCACATCAAAACCATGTAGAAATGGATGCAAAAACATGCAATTATGACCCTAATAACAACCCCAAACTAGATTATTGCTCGGCCTCGAGCAACGAAGTGATAAGATAGGGGAATAATTGTATGTATGAAGCATCAAGCACAAGATCAATTCCATAGAATCATCACTCAATATCTAGCAAATCTAAGATACAATATCATCCACTCAACTATCAAAATCAAATCAATTAGCACAATATCAAATCAATGAGTCATGATCCTCACAAGATAGGTGTTTCACTCAACTCTCAAGTGTTTAGGCTCTCTCATGCATCACACCACAACACATACTACCATAAGCTTGGCTCAAGTCTACATTCTCCACCACTTGTAATGACAAATCATTCACACATCAATGAGGACTTTTAAAGGTTGTAGTGTTGGCTCTTTGGTATGGAAGGAACATATGGATAAAAGTGACTAAGTATGATTAGTAAAGCATAGAAGGAATCAAAGTAGAGATCATTCACCTCTTCATGCAAATAGCAAACTCTTCAAGCTCTTTCAAAATCACACTTCAATGAATCATTCTTCCCTTTTTTAAAAATTGTGAACATACTCACAACACTATAGTCAAACTTGACCATAATTTTTCAAAAAGTCAACCTTTTTTCAATTTCTTGCAAGCACTTGCCTTTTAACCTTCATTTCATTACAATCCATGCATAGAATTTCTTTCCACCTTGGCCACCAATTTCTTCATCAAATCACCAATCTTCCTTCCTTCTTTTCACTCTACTAATCATAAGGACAAGAGAGTTCCAAAAAGGAAGAAAAATGGCTTAAAGTGTGGTTAGCCAAAGGAAAGGATTATAGGCACAACATGGGTAGCAAAGGATATCAATATCAATGGTAGGCTCATAGGGCAAAGTGGCTCAATATAGATCAAAGAAAATGCCTCATATCATCTCATGTGAAATCATTATCTAATGTAGCCTCAAATAACACTAAAGTCAAGTTCTAGAGTATAATGCACATGTGTGGAACTCACATAAAAAAATGTCATCCGTTCAAGATTGAAACAGGCAAAATTGGCTCAAAACTCACGGGTAATGGGTGATCAAGACTCATATCATATCAAGAATGCTCATATCAATGAAATCTCAAGAATCATGAAATCAAAAGTATCAAAGATAAGACGAGAATCAAGCAATAAATCCACTACACTAATCAAGACTTTCAACTCATCCACACAACAATAAGCATATCTCATGCATTTACTACTCAAAGAAAACAACAATATGGCAAAAAATAACAAGCAAAACAAGGCCTCACAACAAGCATAAGGTCTAAAACGTCATAGAAGCACTAAAAATCAATATGAGAATAGCATTGCGACGAGAATGACAAAACGATCACACCCCCCCCAAACTTTTTTGGACCATGGGTCAAAAAAGTTTGGCAAAGAAGTGGAGACAAGATCAAGCAATGCACAAGAATAAAGCTCAACTCTTAAGCATCATAAGCAATAAGATCAAAGTCAAATATAATCCATCACAAAGCAAATAATAAGATAAAACTACCTAAAAGTACCACAATCATCAATAACAATATCACTACAAATCAAATTAAACTACGAATTCGGGATAGAAGCAAGAGAGGAAAAGAGAATGAGTTACCCTTCGTTATAAAGTTAGATCGAAATCATCACTTCACGAAGGAGGATAACGAAGATGAGTGAAGTGCCCCTCTCCCATGTGCCAATGCATCATGGCCCTCTGTGCCTCCAAGATCTCCTCAATGTTGGTTCCCATAGTATTCATGTTTGCTTGCATTGAACTCACATTTTGGTTAATCTCAGCAACATTGGCATTAAGATTGGTATAGTTGGCAGTCAAAGAGGTTACATCTGAGCGAAGAGTGGAGTAATCAACCTCAAGGGCCGACATATTGTTTCTAAGAGAAGTCATCTCTTGACCCCAAGCGTTGTAACTTCCAAAACCTCTCTCATACTCATCCTCTTCCTCAGCTTGCTCTATATAAATCTCTCTTTGCGCACTCGTTCCTCCTCTGGCTCTCTTTGTCACCTTCTTCCTACCTTGATTGCATTCCCAAGCAAGATCGAAGTGTAACGTACTGATCATGCTCTAGTTTTCCTCGTTCTTGATAGAAATAGTTTCAAAATCCACAAGAGGAAACGGAAACTCGAGGGATGGCCGATGTGCTAGACAAAGCTTCTTCTTCCTCCTCACAATCATGTGAATATTCATCAAGTACCTCAAATCAAGCTAAGAAAAATCCTTTCCTTCCTCTCTTGGTTCCCACCCTAAGCATTTTGCTAAGTGAGCAATCATCCCACCAAAAGCACAATCTCCCTTGGAATATACGTAAGATAAATTCTTGCAAAAGTAAGCTCCAAAATTAGCCTTCAAACCCGTAATCATAGAATAAAGGATATAGAGTTCCTCATGTTGCATTTCCTCCGTATCATTTCTAGCGAAAACCATGTTTGCCAAAATCTTTTGCACATAAATGAAGATGGGATTACCGATTTGAATAGCTTTCGACTGATATGCTATAAACTCTCTGTCATCATATTTTACAAGAGCCTTCCAAAACGATTGATCTTGCCCAAACTGTTCCCTGTTGTAGAAGTGGCTAGGCGGAGCATCTTTGTAACGCCCCGCATAGGCAGTAACTTTTTAGTCCTTTAATTATTTTTTTTTAGGTGTGAGTTTGAGTGTGAGCAAGGTTTAGTCCTTTAAGTTGCTAAGCTTTAGTATTTTTTAATTAATTGCTTAGTATTAGTTGTCCCAATTAGTATTGATTGGACCACTAAGTAGTATTAAGTTTTGAATTTTATTAGAAGTTGAGGAGAATAATATTATTGTTGAGGTTATAGTATTAGTCCTCTAAGAATAGTATTTCCTTAAGTATTAATTCATTTAGGGCATGTTTGTCACGCCCTAAAATTCTAAGCATTTCAAATCAGCGGAAATCTTGATTTTAAATAAACAATTTAATAAAACATTCTTTAGAACGTGAACCCTTAAGCTTGTAATAAAATTCCTTCTCTTTTAAAAAAAACCCTTTTTAAAACTAAAATCAGAGTAATAATTTGAAACAAATAAATCATACATTCAATTTAAATAACTCGTTCAACATATCCATGGATAACATAAATAATACCATCTCAAATATATCCAATATAATTTAATATATTTAACATAGGAAATTAAATCATTCCAACTTCATAAATCAACCAAGACATCAATTAATCATGCAATAATACCTAAACAAATCATGTACAGCCACTGGGGCATAAAACTCACGAAAACAGCCTGGGTGTATTCATCAAAACTGGTTGTGTATAAAAACAGTCCACTAACTGATACCAAATCCATTTTCTTTAATACTATTGCCTTGCCATTCAACATAAGACCTATAAATACTCAATTAAATCATATTAGACATAAATGAAACACTTGCCAAGAAAATCCCTTTTTAAAACACATGAAAAGCTCGTAAAATAAAGTTGTAGGACTAATTTCAGGCTAAAACTTTTAAACGATTTTCTTCCAGGTTTTAAGACCAAAACACTTAATATTTTAAGGCTATTAAACTGTCAAAATTTCGAAAATAGACTGGCATATATTTTGGTATTTCTAAAACAAGAATTTTGACGACTAGAATCACATAAGGGACTAAAATCAGTTCCTCGACTTCTACTAAGTAAAAACTCATGAAAATTGGTCAATATGCATTATAAATATTAAGAAATAGTAAAGTGTGAGTAAGGATGAAAATTTAAACTGGTCCTATAGCTTCATAAAGTGGCCGAAATTTGGTGCTAGGTGGCTGCCAATTTTCTTGGGGTGTCTAAGGGTTTTGGGACTTGATCAATACTTATTTATAGAGTTGGAATAAGTGTGTAGGGCTACACAAAAGGGGCTGGCCGAATTTGGAGGAAGAAGGCAGGAAATTTGGCCCAATATCTTGGTGTATCTCTATTTCCATACTTGGCAACTTATTTCCTTATTTAAAAGA
>JAPKLY010003089.1:0-20538 GCA_026898435.1 Prunella vulgaris | reverse complement strand
TCCCCAAGAAATTTCTCCCCTGGACGAGCTTTCAGGTAATAATACCCAGCGCCGTCCTGCGCCCGCTTGGTCACGGCGAAGAGCTCTCCCAGGTCCGCCGAGGTCATCGCGTTCTCATAACCCTCCAACCAAAAAACAGACAGGGCGGCGAGGAGGTTGCTCCATGCATTCGGTGTGAGCTGGGTGATGGCCAGATTATTGTCAGCAAGGTATTGGCCAAGGATCGAGTGCAGCGGCAAAGTAAGCCCGGCCCTCAGGACATCTACGTTCAAGGCGGTCATCCCCTCAGGAGGTGCGTCGGCTCGCTCATCCTTCATCGGGGCATACATAAAAATATCCAGTGGGATGCGATACTCCCTGCGTATAATAGGCAGGTCGCATTCATCGATAAGGCTCACCACCTCGCCAGCCTTATACTCAGAAGGGACGACTTCTTCCAGGTCGGCGGGGTCAGCGCGAGGTACCAAATTTGGACAAGGGAAGCTCGCCGCGTACTCGGCGACATACTCGTTCCAATCAAATGGGTGAGCCACCTGGGCGGGGACCTGGTACTCAACCAGCTGAGGTTCGGGAAAACCAATGCGGCGGAACCATTCGAGCGTGACCTCCTCCAGCTCGCCACCCTCCTCACCGACCTCGGCAGTGCCCTCCTCAACCTCCTCGGGTCCCTCGTTGCCGCTGGCAACTCTTTCCTCTTGGGCGACCTCGCCACCTTCCTCCCATACCTCACGGTACACGGAACTGGAGGCTCCTTCCTCCGGATCGGGACGTAGCTCGCCAGGCAGCTCGCCAAGCGGCTCGCTGGAGACCTGGCGGGCTACCGAGGTCGCCTCGGAGCTGGAGCCAATCTCCACATACGAAACCCGAGGTGGCTCATCCTCAATTATGGGCCGTTTATCAGGATTCTGGTCTGACAGGGTTCTACTCGAAGAGCGCGTCGACATGGTCTCAGAGGAGTTCAAAGGTCTCAAAGTCCAAAGTCCAATAGTCTAAGAGTCAAGGAAATGCAAAGTTTCTCGGTGCAATCCACGGTCCAAAACCCCGTAATCCCGAAGAAACAACAGAAAAATCAAATAAAAGATAGAAGAGAAGGGAAAAGATATCGAATCCTACCTTGAAGAGCCTTCGAAAATCCGTCGAGCACAAGAAAAATCGGTCGTCGGGAAAGCTCTGAGAATTCGAAATGCAAGAAGTGAGAAAATGAATCCATTTCCCCCTATTTATAGACGTCGGGGCGAGGTGCGATATTCACAGAATACAGGGACCTGTTTGCAAGAAATTTGAAAGTTGATGTAATTGTGGGCGGGAACCGAGGTCTCAAAAGGCGTGCATGACCCCTGGATTCCCGCACCACGACGACCAGGAATAACCGCCCTCACCAAGCTCGCCTCATAGCTCGGCAATCACCCAGAGATAGTTCGCCAAATTTTAAGTTCTCCAGCTCGCCTGCACATTTGACGAGGTCATGACACATGCGAGCTGGGGGGCAAATGTTGGACTGGCGAACTAATGTAATTAGTATATGAACAATCGCCAAGGTTTAGCAGGTCGCCAGGACCCGCCTGGATCCACGGAGGTCCGGAGCTCGCCCACCTGGGGGCAGCTCGCCCACGCAGCTCGTCCAAGAGGCTGGCCCCTACCCCCACGAGGACCTCACCCAGGTCCGTCATCGCATGGCACCCAGAAAATCACACAAGGCGTTGGAGCTCGCCCGTAAGCTCACCCAGGAGCTCGTCTTGTAGCCTGTTAGGTCCCGATGGTTGCACTCTTTTTCCCTCCGTCCGGTTTATCCACAAGGGTGGTTTACGACGAGATTTTTAATGAGGCCCATCTAGTCTAAGGCATAGTAGTAGGATGAGGCATGATAAAGGAAGCAGTGTGAGAGACCAAGACGAGGGTAAGGAACCCTCGTCAACACCGGAAGCCACATAGGCTCGTAAGGTGCCGTCTCACACTCACACACCTATAAATAAGACCTCTCTTGTACTATTCACACAATTCTGAAAATTAATACAATCCCTACTACAATATTTCTCTCTCTAAACTCTTTACTCTCCCTCCTCATATTACATCTAAGAACACAAATTCTTGGATTATTGTTTGATGGAATTAACATGTTATAACTAGCCACATAACAAACACGGTTAACAAATTCTATCAACATATGGCATGAGCGGTTAGGACATCCCGAACAAACCATGATGCTTCGGATTCTATGTAATTCATCTGGCCATAACATAACACACAACAGAATCTCTTCTGTAAATGAATACATATGTGATGCTTGCACAATGGGTAAACTCATAATTCGTCCTTCTAGTAGTAAAGTAAGAACTGAATCTCCTAAATTCCTTGAGCGGATTCAAGGAGATATTTGTGGACCAATACACCCAGCATCTGGACCATTTCAGTATTTTATGGTCCTAATAGATGCATCCACTCGGTGGACTTATGTCACCATGCTATCCACTCGCAATACTGCTTTTGCAAAGCTTATTGCACAGATTATTCTGTTGAGATCTCAATTCCCAGATCATCCTATTAAATCCATTCGTATGGATAATGCTGGTGAATTCACCTCTAAGCAAGGGTGTAAATGGCGCTTGGCGATCGTCGGGTGGTCGAGTGTGGCCAAGAGCCAAGGAGGCCTAGGCGGGGCCTAAGCGGGGGCTTAGGCGGGGTCAAGAATTTTTATTATTTTTTTATTTTTTAAATTTTTTTTCTAAATATATATTAATAAAAATGTACATTATACAATAAATTATAAATTTAAAACATAATTAATATCCAAATGCATTTTTCACAAAACACAACAGGTCAATAAAATGCAAAAAACTATGCAAAAATGACATTGTTCAACTACTAAATAAAATACTAAAATAACAAAACATCGTACGGATAAATTAATAAGTAGTTCAATTAAGATGAACATCTAAAGACACTTGTTGCTCAACTCCACATACACATTCTTCATCATCAGATTCAAACTCCACATCAACATTTATTTCATCATCATCAGATGAAAAATTATCATCGTCAAGCTCTCTAAGTCGAGTAGTCATACCCGAAGTTGAGTCAATGTCTCCCTCAACAACACCATCATCAACCAATCCACCTCCAACAATCTATTCTTGAGTATAACTTGCATCTATGTTTTGAGTTTTGAATTTTGTTTGGTTTATTTTTTCACTTAGTTAATTAGTTTAAGTGTATATTTATTAATTAAATCACATTTGACATTTGTACACTTTCTTAGTTTCCGCCAAACCATCGCCTAAGCCGCCGATTTCCGCCAAATCCTTGTGGCGGCCAAGACCGCCTAGGCGGGCCAAGGCCGCCAAACCAATTTTTTCCAAGGATTTGCCTTAGGCCTCGGCCGCCGGGTGCGGCCTTGGGCCTAAGCGGCCCAAGGCGGGGCCATTTGCATCCTTGCCTCTAAGGCATTCAATGATTTTTGCATGGCACTGGGAATCAAAGTGGAGCATTCAGTCCCTCATGTTCATACTCCAAATGGTCTAGTTGAATCATTAATTAAACGTCTTAAATTAATCGCTAGACCACTACTACAAAAAACGAACTTACCCGTTTCATGTTGGGGGCATGCTATTCTACATGCATCATCACTAATCCAATTCTGACCAACTGCATATAGCACCCCGTCCCGTTTAATATACATTTTACCCTCCCTAAGAATTTTATTTATATTTTATTCTATTTCCTTAAATTTTATTATTTCCTCTTATGTGTTACTATGCGATTTAAATTAATACCAAGTTGTAAATAATTATGTGGAAAAAAAATATATGTATTTATATAGAAAATTTATTGTTTATAAATTATTAATAAAATAGGAGGTATGACTAGATGAGTATACTATTATCACGCGAAGGACAAGGAAGTGAGTCGGCCGAAAATAATACTAGCACAGTCTAATAATAATAATAATAATAATAATAATAATAGTAATAATAATAATTATATATTAAAAGAAAAAAAAACAACAAAATATAGTCAAACGAAGCATTTAAAACAAATGTGAAAAAAAATTTATACTTGCGAAATATTTATTTCAACGTATAAATACGGTCGTTTAAAATAGCCGATATTTATAATATTTTTCGTATCTTTAAAATACGACCCCATTACAATTAAATAATACAGTTTATATCAAATGCGTGTAGTAAATACAAGTGGTAAATAAAATGTTGTACAAAAGTAAAAAATATCTAAAAATGTAATAATAATTTTTTTTTACTTGGCCAATGTAAATCCTCACGTTTCCTATTGATAACCACACAAAAACATTGACTTTCCATCCACAACTTACTTTCTCTTAAGGAGTCTTTCTCCCCACTTCCTCTATATATACATCTCCTAATTTCTACAGAGACTAACCTTGCCTCTCACTCGGTCGCTTTCCTTCCACTCTTATAATCAAAAGAACCTTCCTCTATCATCCTTAAGTAGCCAAGCTATCAGTAGATAGCAAGGGATTTTCATCATGACTACAAATCAAGAAGAAACTACGAAGGTTACAACTATAAACCTTGCTATGTACTTATATACATCGAATTTTAGATCGTTCCTCATGTTACGATGCTTGGAAAATTATGAAACTCTTTCTGTGACTTCTTGTAGGACTTAACTAAATTCTGTCCAAATTTGGTGGTGTTTTGAATTAATATTACGGAGTTATGAATTTTTGAAGTCATGGTGGTTTTTCTCGACTGAACCTGTGATGGGTGTTCTTCTTTGGTTCTTTTTTATAGTTCTAGCCGTAGGAAAATTATGAAAATTTTACTACATGACAAATTGATGATGGACTATAACATATCCTAATTTCAGGAACATCGGAGTTGATATCAAGGAGAAACAAAATCCTAAAGTTGACTCATGTAAATTTGGACCAAACTGTGAAATCCGTATATGAGGACCCAATTTCTATGTTTTAAACAACTCAGAAAATTATGAAATTTTTTATGTTCATCCTATATTGAGATTTCTAAAACATATCCAAAAATTGAGAGGATCCTACTTAAAACGAAGGAGATGTGAATTTTCTAAATTGAGGTGTCCTGAATAAGAGTGGACTTAGGAGCAGCTATTTTCAGCTTTCGTTTCTTTTTTTCGGCCATGTTAAAATTTTGATATTTTTACTCAGTGATATATTAATGATTAACTACAACCTGTGTAATTTTCGTGATCATCAGACTTAGGAATAGAGAGAAATAATTTTCTGAAAATGATGTGTTCAGCTTCAAATGATTTTGTTGAAGCCTAGATTAATTGGCATGATTCCTATATTTTTAGCGACCAGAAATTTATGAAATTTTGTGTGGATGTTCTAATAGAAGTATACTATGTTCTTACAAAGTTTTGTGATTTTTAGAGTTGATCCTGAGGAGATACCGATTTTTGAAAAACATGTGTCCAGATTGTACCTTTGTCAACGTTTTGCTTGAGTTATCATGTTGAATGAATCTTTTTCTGTGAAGTAAAACTTTTATCATGATATACACTTGTTAAAGAGTCACCATGTTAAATTTTATAATTTTTAGAACTTTATAAGTATTTTTAATTCAATTTTGTTTAGACTAAGAAGCAATGGTGTAGCTGAAAACATGTGGAAAGAATTTAGGGGTAAAATCTCATAAGGTCCAAACTAGCTATTTTGAACACGTATATCTTCTACCTCGTCTATTAATAAAATAAAATAAAAATATACTGATAACCTTGAGCTGGAGTAGTATAAGTCTGCGAAATTTGACACTCATTTGATCCATATCTTAGGAGAAATAAATGTTTGAAGATGGAATAAAATGCAAGGAAACATTGTCCCATTTTCAAAAAAAAAATTAATAAAAATGAAAATGTAACTTTTTTGATATTCTTTTAGTATTGTAACAAATCATGTTTATGTAGTGTATACGCTTATGTGTTATTATAACAAAAATTATGAATTTTTAAAAGTGCCTGAAAAATTGTAAAATAAGTTGACGTTTCTTTACTTACTATGACAAACTTATTAAAACTATACTTAATCTTATGCCCTTAGAAAAAGATCACTTTTTTCTCATAACTTATCCTTAATACTTAGACACTTTGGAAATGTAAATATTTTATTGTAGTTTAGATATTTATAATAAAACCATAAAAAGGGTAAGAAAAGCTAAAGAATTTTGAATTAACTGACGAATCAAAAATCTCAAACGAACAAACCAAACGGAAGGACAATTTCGCGAGACTTTATATATTAATCGAGTTTTCTTAGACAACTTATAAATAATCACTAAAGATGAAAGAAAAACTGTGCTAGGTAGAGTGCGGCCCAAGTCAGAGCTCAAACATACCTGTTACTCCTAATATCGAAATACTCTCAAGAAAGTTTGTAACTTTATCTAAAAAGTTAACAGGTGGGTGATTCGTTATGAATTTAATTCGTCATGCTGGTATATTCTGGACTTGACTAAATAAGCAAAATAATAAATAAATAAATATTATACTTGAGAATTAAAATAGAATATATATAATATGTGATGTGTATATTTGCATTATGTGGATTGCTCATATTTGGTACTTACACAAATGCATGATAATAATAATATTTTGTGCGCATGATTTAAAAATTTAGTAAATCTTCCCCACAATGTGAAATGACAGTTTTACGAGAAAATAAAAGCAGGTTACATGATCACATTTTAATTTGTAGCGAAAGGCTACCAGTGGTCCTGATTAATAAGTGGACCGTGCACGACCACAATAAATTAGGTTTCAGGACCACACTGTTGTGGTATTGGTCACCAGTGATCATGTATGCTATCATTGTGGTAGAAAGACCACTAGATGTAAATTTTGGGGAGATTTATATTATCTGGAAATATTTTTGGCAGATTAGGCCAATATATGAAAAATGATCTTTTGGCAATAGCTCAATGTGAAATAAGTTCAGTAATATTATGTGAATTGACTGTGTCTGATTAATTATTGTATACAATTATTATCTATGTTATACACGTGACTTGAATTCATGAAGAATCCATAATTGGATCAATATTACATAAAAAAATTGAGCACCTCATTATTATTATACTTCGGACGTACCAATCCCATGACGGTTTGCAAGTCATCCACAAGTGAGATTAAATTCTCACGCCCCTTTTTCTAACACCTTTTGCAAATTTCGCATACGGGGAGCAATGACAGTAATGATGACACAAATAATTTCCCAGTCCGACTAAAATTATGATACTACTTTATAATCAAATAAATGATATTGCGATTCCTGTTCAGACAATATATTCTTATGCCGATCGACAAACTTTAAGTCGTTCGATGATTATAATTTTGTAAACTAAAGACTTACCATGTATTGTTATGAAATTTTAACCCTAGATATATCTGTTAGACATGTTTAATAAAATTACAACATCTATTTATTCCGCTGCATAAACTTCTTTTTATACACGTGTTTTGGATATATATATATATATATATGTGTGTGTGTGTTTTTTTTTTCACACACACACATATATATATATGTATATGTGTGTGTAGTTTAAAAAAAGTGTGTTCAATTTCTGTAGCAACAATAGCACCTCGAATTCTAGTTATTTACTTATAGTTATTTAGATTTGGGGCGCTACACTGCATATCATGAATATTCCCCTATTTAACTCGTGCGTGAAAATGAACCTAACATTTCCCATCTGCGTACATTCGGTTGTGCAGTGTATGTTCCCATACCACCACCTAAGCGAACATCTATGGACCCACAAAGGAAACTCGGTATTTACATTGGTTTCGTATCTCCCACAATACTTAAATACCTCGAGCCTTTAACTGGGGATCAGTTTACAGCCCGTTTCCCTGACTGCACATTCGATGAAGATCTATTTCCGGCATTAGGGGGAGAGAAAAATACCCCAATTAATAAATGCCGTGAAATTACTTGGAACTAGGGGTGAGCACTATTCGGTTTTAACCGAAAAACCGAATCGAACCAAACCGAAATAAGAATTTAGTTCGGTTAATTTGGTATTCGGTTTGGTTTTGGTTTTAAATATTTAATATTTTGGTTTTCGGTTTCAGTTTTGATTTTTAAGATAAAAAAACCGAAAAACCGAAAACCGAACCGAATTTAAATATGTATATATATATAATTATATATGTATAATAATATTACTAAATATATAAATAAATAAAATAAATATTATATTACATATATATAATTACATTACATATAAATAAAAAAAACCCTAACCCTCAAATCAGTAAGTTATCATTTCCAAATCCCCTCCCTCACCCTCACGGTCACGGCGTCTCACTTACAGAAATTCCCACCCTTACCCTCACGCCGCTCACCCCATTCCCATCCGTCGCTGTCCGCCTAAGCTCACGGCGGGCGGCCACCAAGTCACCACTTCCCCTCTCCCTATTTTCGCACACACAATTTTGACTAGTGATATTTCGGTTAATATGGTTTTGAACCGAAACCGAACCGAAAATTTTGGTTTTGGTTTTTTCAGTTTTTAATGTATATGGTTCGGTTTTTAGTTTCTAATAATAATAAATTCGGTTAGGTCGGTTTTGGTGATTTGGTTCGGTTTGGTAACCGAACCGAACCATGCTCACCCCTACTTGGAACACAAAAGATCTTCAGTTCTTAGACCCACACACAAATCAAACTGAACTTGAAGTTCAAAAGGTAATAAATTTGCAATACTTAGCATATAATCTGCCAGATGCATTCACTGATCATAAAGGCGCGACTAAGTCGCATATACCTGCTGTAAATGCGCCTCAAAGGGTGCAACTCCCTTTGATAATCCCCCCATGCTCCAAAAGCGTAAAGAAAGCATTAACATAAGCGAACCAAGTTCGCGTAAGTGTAAAGCTAGCAAACACACTATGTCACCCCTAAAATCTCTTGACGAGATTCGTCCTATAAACGAAAATCAGTGTCAAAATGCACGTGCAAATGCAAACAATGACTTTGAGAATGCGGAATCATCAGACCGATACTCTTTGGGAAATCAAGAGGATCTGGTCGATGTAAACATTGAAGTTTCAACAAACTTCGTAAACACGGGAGAAAGTTATAATAGAAACACAACTGTTGTCGACAACACATTTGCAGCCTTAATTACCTTCACCATTTCGAATAATGATCTAGATCCTGAACCCAAAACTATATCCGAGTGCCGGAAGCGCTCCGATTGGGTGAAATGGGAAGCTGCAATAAATGCAGAGCTAGACTCGCTAAACAAATGAAAAGTTTTCGGTTCCATCGTCCGTACCCCGAAAAATGTTGTCCCTGTTGGATACAAGTGGGTATTTGTACGAAAGCGAAACGAGAACAATGAGATTGTGAGATACAAAGCGAGGTTAGTGGCTCAAGGGATTTCGCTTTATGCTTTCCTCTCGATTGAATGACCATATTCTCCAAATGCACATAATAATAGAAAAACTTGATTTGTTTGCAAGGGTTGAATGACCATATTCTCCATTTTATTCTTGAAGAAGGACCCTTGTTATTCATCTTATTCTTGAATTAATGTTTCTTTTAAAATAGAAATTAATTATATAGTGCATCTGGTGCACACATTCTAGAACGAGAAATAATATTATGATAATAAGATTCATCTTGTTTGTAAAAATATCAATGATTTGATTATTCATTTTGTTAGACTGTATTTATCAACAAACCATCACAAGTCAATCTCTCAATAAATAATTAATTTTTCTTTTCCCCACCTACACAACATCCAACTCAACCAATTTTCATACTTTATCAACAAACTCTCACAACTCAATCTCTTAATAAAATATTCTTTCTTTTTCACCATATAACAATTATATTTATCTATAGTTATTTTTTATTATATTACTAACATGATATATTAAATTATTTAATATTTAAAAAGCATAAATATATAAAAAAAATTATCATATGCTTAAAATAAAATTACAATCTCAATGATAATATTTAAATTGCAAAAATTTAAATACAACATTGTAAATAAATATATCAATATTGATCTCTATTTGTAGAGAAAAAAAATTATGAATTTTGATATAATTTTTATTTTTATTTTTATAAATAATTAACCTAAATATAAAATTTAAATATTATCTAAATCAAAATTTTCAGCGCCAATCAAAAAGTGTCATGTGTCCATTAACTTTCTTTAAAACTGTGTAACTGTTGGTTCTCAGTAGCAAACCGTTCATATGATATTCACAAATCTTGATTTTTTTAAATTATTTTTTGTCTTTTTCCTTGAGCTGGGTCGTGAGATCCACCGATAAACTTAGTCTTAGGGCATTTGGATCTTTCTTAATTTTTTTTTTAACGGAAAAATAATTGTATTAAAATTTAGTACAAGGAGCACTCCAACCCTTACATGATAGTGTTTACTAAGTTATTCTCTATTTTTAAGCACCCCACAACAAGATAAAAAATCATTTAACCTAAGTTAGTATAATTAGGCCGAATCTTCAGATTATATGAATGACCTTCTCATAACTTTTATAAATATTTGAGTGTATCTCTTGTGAACTCGAGTTCACATGAACTCGTATCACTGTTATGTGTAATTACTATCATTATTATTCATATATACATACTATCACTGTTATAAAAATATACTAGATCTTTTAACAGTGATAGTGTATATGCATAACAGTGATAGTAAATATACATAATAGTGATAGTGTATACACATGATCGTGATAATTGATGAACCCGAGTTCGGGTGTCTAAATATTTTCTTCAAATTATAAATATATATATAATTTACTAGTGTTTGGTTTTTAGTCATCTACTTAGTGTTGCGCAAAATTAGTTTTTTGGTTATCTACTAGTGTTGACAAATATATACAAACGTTACCTACCAAATATTAAATGATTTTTGTATGAAAAAAACTTGTATAAACTCGAGTTCACGGTGAATTCAGATCATTAATTATCATTGTCATATGTATACACTATCACTGTTATGTATATTCACTATCATTGTTATGCATATTCACTACCACTGTTAAAAAATCAATTATATTTTTATAACAGTGATAGTGATTACACATAATAGTGATACGAGTTCATGTGAACTCGAGTTCACAAGAGACCCACTCTTCTTGTTTGCATCCAAGAACATAAAAAACACTTTGAATTTAAAAATTGGTTATAAAAATACACTGTTCGATTTTGTACTGTATGTTTAAATCAGTAATATTTCAAGCAGTAACTTATAATACCCCGATATCCCAAGTGATAATTAACAAAACCCCAGGGCCCATTTATGAATTTTATTATAAAATAAAAAAATAAAAAATCTATAGTATGTTTTTAATAATTTTATCATGTTTCAAATACTGAATTGATATTATTCTTATGTTTAATTAAAATCCCCTTATATATTAAGATTTTTTGTTTTATAGTTTGTCACCTCCTTGTGTAAATTGTTTAGGAGCAATTTACATTTTAAATTGATTCCAAAATGTCATTATTAATTTTGTGGAGTTGTTTAATTTTTAAATTATTGTATGCAATCAAAAAAAATTATCGTAAATGTTAGTTGTTAGTAATTAGAAGTGAGTAAGCCTTTTGTGCACCACGTGCATCGTGCAACTCAAGTGTATTTTTAAAAAGTTACAACATTTATTACTGATAAGTTACACAAATTATTACTGAAAAGTTACAACATTAAAGATACACTTTTCAGTAATAACATGTGAAACTTTTTAGTTGTATTTTGTGTAACTTTTTGAAAATGAACTAAAGTTGCACGGTGCACCTGATGCATACAAGACTAAGGTATTAGAAGTTAGTTTACCAAATCCTTAAATACTACAAGAATTATCTCCAAACCACCTTATATCTCCATTACTTCGTACCCAGATAAAATCGAATCTTGATCACTCACTCAAGTGAGTTGCCCAGTGACCAGGTGGTAATTAAATTATTGATTGACAAAAATATGTGCCATTTTTAATAAGATGAAAATTCAAAATTCTTATCTGAAAGTTAATTAATTGTTATGTCGATGCAGGCAGAAGCGTAGAACACGAAATAAAGAGATAATACTCTTCAATTTCAATTCATTTTCAAAATCAATTCCTTCACATCCAACATAAAACTCATATTTATAATAAACTAACTAGAGTTTCAGGCATTAAAGTCCGACCTAATAACAATGAATTAAAAATCCTAAATTATACAAATAATAATAATAATAATAATTGTTGATAGGCGAACTTAATCCAAGGGGTTAACACAAGGAAGCTCGGCGAGATAGGTGAGAACCTCACCGAGGTTCCCTATGGGCCAAAACAGCGGCCAAATACACCAAGAGAAGAGAAGGTAACGGGCGAGCTTCTCCTCTCGAGAGGGAGCTCGCCCTCGTCCAAGGAGACCAAGCACAAGTCCAGCGCTACATCGTTCATAAAATCAGCACAAGGCAACGAAGCTCGCCTAGAAGCTCGCCTTACAAGAGGGATCAGGGCCACGGGTGTTTAGATAGAACATGTAATAGGACGAAGCATTGTAAAGGGAGCATTGTGAGGGACCAAGACGAGGGTCAAGAACCCCCGTCAACTCCAAGAGCCCAATAGGCTCGTAAAGTGCCACCTCACACTTGCACACCTATAAATAGGTTTCTCTTGTACTATTCAAGAATAATTTAATCATAATACACTTTATTTTCTCTCTCTAAACTCTCCACATTCTTTCTCTATATTATCCATCCAAGAACACATTCTTGGATTATTGTTTGATAGGATTAATATGTCATAATGGCCACATAAAGAACATCACTAGTAAATTCTATCATCAATTTGGCGCTAGAGGAAGGGCGCGCATTTAACCCAAAAATTTGAGAGCAAATAGTGAGAGTTGTTAGAAGATTTGAAGATTTGAAGGTGTTCTTGACCAAAGTTCAAGAACACTTGAAGATACACATATATTTTCACCCTTTGGACAAAAACCCAAATTTTAGGGTTTACAAATTCTGCAAAAGTTTTCAAACGCGCGCGTGTACACGAATAAACCGGATTTCGGATAATTCATTACATGCAAGGCTAGACGAAAACCCGAACAAAATCACCCTGGCTGGAAGTCAAGATCCTCGGCGACCTTCCTTACTAACCTCGGCGACCTACCCCCAGCGAAGCCCCAAAATGCCTAAGGAACAAACCTCGGCGAATACCAGGAGGTGGAAAGGGGGCGACCAGGATCAGGCAGATGGGGAGACCTCACTCCGAGCTCCCCAGAAGAGCAATGCTCCGCGACCTCCCCAGCGGGTTTCGGTAACTCAGGAGAAGTTGAACCTCGCCCTGAGGGACCTCGCCAACAACCCCGACGAGCTCCAACGTACGATTGCAACCTTACAGAGGTTGCAATAAAAGCAGCTCGATGAGCTCGCCCTGGTACCTCAGCGAGCTCCAGCCAACAAAGCCAGGGAGCAGACCAGGCCAACCCAGGGCACCTAGACCCGGGGTCAATACAGCGGGCTCCCCATTGAGCAGGAGGCGAGCTCGGCTCAAGCTCGCCAGCACCGGAAACGTGCCGGGAAGGCCAAGGTAGTGGAGGAGCCAGCTCCACACACTGGGCGAGCTTCGACTTATACCGAAACATCCGCCACCCACCAATCACTGAGAAGGGAGGTCCTCCAAGGCCGATTGGGACCGAGGTGTGGGGAGAATGAACGAACGGCGTCCCCAGCTATGTCTCAAAGGGGGGAGTCGGACCTACAGCCTCGTAGGTCTGCCCATGATCGACTAAGGAGGCCCGCAACTGATAGATTGGGCCCCAACGGTGGGCGCCAATTTCGACCCGTCACGAAGGGGTCACCCCAGAGTGAGGCACCTCGGGGGCGTGCGTCCACGAGACGCACGACCTTCGAGCAACCTCCGCCGGAGATGGCCCACAACGACGAGTTGACCTCTCTGAAAAAGGCCGTCAAAATGCAACAAGCACAAGTAGCGGCCAAATCTGACGGTCCTGATGCCACCACTCTCCCCGCATCTCCACTGGCACCCGCCATCCTCAGAGCACCGGTCCAAAAGAAGGTCCAATTCCCGGTGATGTCCACATACGAGGGCGAGTCTGACCCGAAGGTCCACCTGGCCAAGTATGCGGACTTTATGATCTCGGTGGGTGCCACCGATGCCACCCAGTGCCAGAACTTCCCACTGACCCTAGGGGACCGAGCCCACCACTGGTTCTCATCACTCGCCCCGGGGTCAATCCACTCATTCGGCCAACTCTCACGGGAGTTCTTGGCCCACTTCTCCGGGTTTGGATCCTACCTTACCCAGAAGCACCGACTCGTCAACATCCACCAAGGCGAGGGCGAAACCGACCAGCAGTACCTAGAGAGGTTCGATAAGATACTGCTGGAGGGCGAGCCAGTAAGCGAGGATACTAAGATCGTCGCAGTGATGGCTAGACTGAGGAAAGACACCGAGCTCTGGAAGGAAATGCAGCTAGCATGCCCGAACACCTACACCGAATTTCGACACAAAGCTGAGGTGTTCGTCGCTATGCAGGAAGCCCTCCTGAAAGAGGTCGGCGCCTTTGAGGAAAAGAAGCCCTACGGGAAGAAGTCTGGGGGCACATACAAGGCTCCCCGAAACTTGAAAGCTTTCGGCGACGGGGACGAGTTCAAGGAGAAGCTCAACCAGGTCTTCACTGTCTCCGTCGACCATGTCTTTACCGCGGTCAAAGACAAAGCCTTGCTGGAAGAGCCGAGGAGGATCCGCCAGGACCGCACAAAGCTCAACCCCAATAAATACTGTGCCTACCACCAATCGATCGACCACTTCACCAGCGAATGCCGAGACCTCCAGAAGCAATTGTGGAAATTTTACGAGGATGGGAAGCTGGCCGAGTTCGTGAAAAAGGCACCGGCGAAGAGATTCAGGTTTGAGAGGAGGGAAGCCTCCGATGATGAAGAGGAGGACGCGGGCCAACGTGGTCCTCAACATAGGCGAAGGGCGCCTTCCCAACCTCAACAAAACCTGGAGCCTACCAGAGAACTCTTGGTTCTCGAGGAAGAAATCGGAGCTGCCGGAGGTCTCCAAGATGGGAGATCCTCCATTTCCAAAAGATAAAGGAAGGCCAAAGTCCGGGCCGTAAATTAGGTTCAGGAAAGCAGCTCCAGCTCCAGGCCCGCCACACAACTCACTGATAAGCTGACATTCTCGTCGGTGGACTTGGAAGGGGTACTGACGCCCCACAACAACTCGTTGGTGATAAGCGCCAACATCACGAACGTCCGAGTCCACAGGCTGCTTGTGGACACCGGCTCCTTCACCAACATTCTCTTCAAATCCACCTTAGATGCCTTAGGTGATTTTGATTTGTATATAGAACCTAGCAATGCTAGGATAGTGGGGTTCGGAGAAGCTGTAACCGTCCCCTAGGTACTATTAGGTTGAGCATCCAACTTGTATCAGCCGAGGACCTGAAGCGGAGACTGACTAGGCTAATAGATTTCCTTGTTGTCGACCAGCAGTCCTCCTACAACGGGTTCCTTGGCCGCCCCTTTTTCAATGAATTCAAAGCGGCGTGTTCGACCTACTACTATTGTATAAAATTCCCAACTCCGAAAGGTGCCGGAACCATAAAAGGTGACCAAAAAAAGGCCCGTGAGTGTTTGTGGTGGATCGGTTGCGCTGAGTAGAACTGATGTTCTATCCTCGCAAACCAACACAGGTCTTTTCTAGCGTGCTTATGTCCTCACTCGCACGCACCCTGAGAACTTCCCAGGGGGTCACCCATCATGAAATTGCTCCAAGCCAAGCACGCTTAACTTTAGAGTTCTTTCACAATGGGCACCAGAAAAGAAGATGCACCTTGTTGGTATGAGTAGTACAATCAATTCCTTTAAACCCAATATCTAGCTTCAGCGCCACGGGCGGCACGCAACTATGCCTTTAATCGAGCGAACGAGTGGACTTGAGCGCATCTCGCCTCCAAGGCAGGGACTGCTAGGATTTCTCCCAACAGTTTGCTCCAAATCAAAGACGGCCAGGTCAAGAAATCTGTAACGCTGGTTCAAATTCTCGAGGAAGATGTACAGATCCCGGCAGACGAGCCAAACATCCTAGACATCATCTCAACGGAAACCGAGATGATGGAGGTAGGTGACCTACCGGAGGTTGACCAAGTCTCAGAACCTGCATAAGACACACAACCGGCACCGATGGAGGGAGTGGAGGAAGCCCAAATAAACCAAGTGCAGGAACCGGTGCAAGGCTACCAACCTGCGCCCATGGAAGTGGTGGATGAGGTCCAAGATGGAGAACATGCGGGAGGTCGAGAACCAGTGCCAATGAGCGTTGATTCAACTCCCCAAGTTGCAGAACCTCCCCAAATTGATGAACCACCAGAGGTACTGACAATCGAGGAACCTGCCCGAGTTGAAGGCCAAGCTGATGATCTCGAACCACGCCTAAGTCACGAACCTATGCGTATGTCACAAGACGAATGGGATGAGTTCATCAGCAATCTGAGGTGGAAAAGTCAGAAGAGGAAAGCCATTCCCATGGAGGAATTGACGGCACTCCCGGTGGACCCAAAAAGGGACTTGGAACTTTTCATAGGTTCTGAATTGCCAGAACCGTACCGGTCAAGGATGGAGCTGTTTCTGATGTCCAACCTGGAAGTGTTTGCCTGGTCCCATGAAGACATGATGGGGATCCCGTTGGAGCATGCTTGTCATCGGCTCAACATAGATCCGACAAAGAGACCCATCCGCCAGAAAGAAGGAAGTATGGACCAGACAAATGCGCGGCCCTAACCACCGAAGTTGGGAAACTCTTGGACATTAAGCTGATCAAGGAAGCCTTATGTCCGCAGTGGGTCACGAACCCCGTCCTGGTGAAAAAACACAATGGGACGTGGAGGCTATGCATCGACTTCACGGATCTAAACAAGGCATGCCCGAAGGACAACTTCCCACTACCCCTTATCGATCAGCTTGTAGATAGCACCGCGGGCCACGAGATGATGACATTCAGGATGCTTTCGCGGGCTATCACCAGATAGCACTGCACCCGGATGACCAGGAACATACGACGTTCTACACCAACAAAAACATGTACTGCTGGGAAAGGATGTCGTTCGGACTTATCAACGTCGGAGCAACCTACCAAAGGTTGGTGAATAAGATGTTCGACCAACACATCGGCGAGTCCATGGAGGTGTACATGGACGACATAGTGGTCAAGAGTTTGAGAAAGGAGGATCACCTCGACCACCTAAAACAAACCTTCGACAAACTACGCCACTACAACATGAAGCTGAACCCCAAGAAGACCAGATTCGGCTTACATTCGGGAAAGTTCCTGGGGCATCTGGTGAGCCAACGGGGAATAGAGGTCAACCCGATGCAGGTCCAATGCATAATCGAGATGGGTGTGCCCGATTCCGTACAGAAGATTCAAAGGTTGACCGGGTGCGTGGTTGCCCTGAACAGGTTCATCTCCAGGTCTGGCGACCGGAATCGCCCATTCTTCGAGGCAATCAAGGCGGACACGCGGAGGTACTAGGAGGCAGCTAAAGCCAACAAGCTGCACCTTAAAAAGCATTTCGTGTGGACAAACGAATGCCAACGAGCCTTTGAAGACATTAAAGCATACCTGGCAGATACGCAAGTCCTGTCAAAGCCAGTACCTGGTGAGAAGCTATACCTGTACCTCGCTGCGTCGGAGGAGGCCATCAGCTCCGCCCTGGTCCAAGAAGAGGTGAAAACACACCTACCAGTGTACTACGTAAGCCAAGTCTTACACGAAGCTGAGTTGCGGTACACCCCAACAGAGAAGTTAGCCTACGCACTGGTGATGAGTGTTAGAAAATTGAGACCCTACTTCTTCGACCACCCGGTAGAGGTGCTGACGACGTTCCCACTACGTCAAATACTGCAGCGCCCAGACACCACCGGACGTCTGTTGAAATGGTCACTAGAGGTCAGCCAATACAGTATAACCTACGCACCCCGAACAACGATCAAGGGACAAGCGCTCACCGACTTCATCGTCGAGCTAACTTTCCCACAAGATCCGACGAGGGGACGTATAGCTCTGTGGCACCTCTACGTCGACGGAACATCAACCAGCACATCAGCAGGAGCCGGAGTAGTTCTGATCAGCCTGGATAGACAAGTCTTCACCTCCGCGATCCGGTTCGACTTTCGAGCAACCAACAATGAAGCGGAGTACGAAGCTTTGATAGCCAGACTTAGGTTATCATTAGCTGTGGGGGTAACCAACCTTCAAGTTTTCACAGATTCCTAGCTAATAATATCCCAAGTCCGGGGAGAGTACGAAGCGAAGGATCAACAGATGATGACCTACCAGAAGATAGCGGCGCATCTGATCTCGATGTTTACACAGGTTTATATCAATCAGATACCGTGGCTGGAAAACACACAAGTAGATGCCCTAGCCCGACTAGCTACCAATAACGGCAAAGCCGAGGTCACGGAGGTTGTAGTCACCAAGTTAAAGAACCCCTCAACGTCCGATTACAAAGTAAATCAGACCTCGGGTGGGGGCAAGAAGGCAGTGAAGATAGTGAAGATTGGTGCACTCTGATCCAAAAATACTTAAAGGATGGAACAACCCCTGAGGACACATGGAAAGCTAGTTGGCTAGTGAAACAAGCTGCCAGATATACGTTGGTGGATGGCCAGCTCTACAAACGTGGATTCTCTCTACCCCTACTCAAATGCTTATCCAAGAAGCAAGGTTTCGAGGTGTTAGAAGAAATTCACGAAGGGATTTGCGGAAGTCACGCTGGAGGGCAAGCTTTGGCATACAAGACAATCATATTTGGGTACTACTGGCCCACTCTTCGCAAAGATGTCATTAGCTTCGCACGAAAGTGCCAAAAGTGTCAACTTTTCGCACCTAATATCCACTCCCCAGCCAACCAACTGAAGTCGGTTTTTAGCCCATGGCCTTTTGCAAAATAGGGTATCGACTTGATCGACCCATTCCCACCTGGCAGAGGCGGTGTGAAGTTTGCTGTTGTGGCAGTAGACTATTACACCAAGTGGGCTGAAGCCGAAGCTCTCATGACAATAACACAAGAAAGAATGATTGACTTTATATGGAAGAACCTGATCTGCAGGTTCGGACTTCCACAATCGATCATCACAGACAACGGAAGGCAGTTTGACGGCCAAAAGTTGAGAAATTTTTGTAGTTCGTGGAACATCAAGAAGCACTACTCAACTCCATACCATCCGCAGTTAAACGGCCAGGTCGAGGCGGTCAACAAAATTCTGAAGCACATATTGAAGATCCGCCTCGAAGACAAGAAAGGAAGCTGGGCAGACAAACTCCTGGAGGTTCTGTGGTCTTACAGAACATCATACCGAGCAAGTACCGGAGAGACGCCGTTTTCTTTAGCCTTTGGGACTGAGGCAGTAGTACCAGTGGAAATCCAGAATAAGACTTGGAAGGTGGTAGGGTTTGACGAAGAAAAGAACGATGAAGCCCTGGCAGTAGAAAAAGATCTGATTGAAGAGACCAGAGCTTCGTCGGAAATGAAAAACGCCACCTACAACCGTAGGGCGGAGAAGTACTACAATTCCTAAGTCCCAGACCGAAGGTTCAAAGTTGGGGATCTAGTACTAAAGAAGAAATTGATGGCCCTACCGGGCGTATTTAGGCCGAATTGGGAAGGACTGTTCCAGGTTACCGTAGCCTGGGCAAACGACACTTATGACCTCGAGGACGCTGAAGGAAATGCCTCATCATACACCTGGAGTGCATCACATTTAAAGAAATTTTATCAATAGACCAGGATTCTGTAATAGACTAGTCAAAGGTTCGCATCAGAAGTGTTGATAGCAACCAATGTAAATTACGTTGCTATAAGAAGTTAGAAGTTAGAAGTTTTTCTTGAAAAAATATCCCAACTGTTCGAAGGTTCACGAAATATCCAACCGTTCGAAGGTTCGCAAAAATATTCCAACCATTCGAAGGTTCGCGAGATATCCAACTGTTCGAAGCTTCACAATACGCAAGGACCAAGATCCCCGAATGTTATAATCTAAAGGCTCAAACGGCAGAGGCCAAAGTGCCCCAGGTCAGCGAAAGTATCCTTCTTAAAGGATCACCAAGCGCCTACTCCATAAGTTAGAAAAATTCATGAAAAAGACGATAAAACGTCTAAGGCAAGGTTCACGAAACCCAATCGCCCGAAGTGAATCGAACGAAGTACAACTCGCTAGCCCAAGTGGTTTAAGACGAGCAATTTACAGCCCTAAGTGGTGTAAGACGAAGAGTACGTACTATACGAATGGAGGTACAATTTGTAGTCCTAAGTGACGTAAAACGAATGATTCGCTTCTCGAAAGTAGAGTAAGACGAACAATTAATTACCCAGAAAATATACGAACGAGCTAATTAAAGATATAACGTGTATAAAGATGCGAAATAAGCAAGATTGTAACAAAAGGCTAAAATTTCATTCAAAAGATGTTGGGACAATCTGAGTGTTTTGATTAGATCCCAAAACCCCTGATG
>JAPKLY010003088.1:0-20544 GCA_026898435.1 Prunella vulgaris | reverse complement strand
TTTAAGTATCGTAAACAGTGGATTAAAAGGAGACGACATGCTGAACTGAAATAAAACATACATTGCATCAATACATACATTGATTCACAAAGATTATCACAAAATTTCAATTATGCTTTGTATAAAATAAAAAAAAAAGCACATAGCATAAATCGGCCGACATCTTAGAACAGTTCACATAAGCCACGATGAGTGTGGACGTTTATGCAAACATATTTAAGCAAGTTACAAACAAGAACAGTTACAAACTTTTAATTTCAAAAATTAATAGTCGGCTCCCACTTGACCATATAAAATCGGTAGGGACTCCGATGGGGAGTAATAAAATGCCAATTTTATACCTAAGTATTAACCATGATTAAATACAGGATTATCACTTCGTTTTGAGCAAGCCACTCAATGGGAGGGTCAATACCGCCACTAATAATAATCCACAATCATCCTTTTGGGAATTTGTTCATGTGAACTTATCTTTTGGCCTATCCGATAGGGAGAGAGGCGCTTGCCAATGCGTAGCCAAAAGACTTCATAAACAAATAAATCATGGAGGTCAAATAATTCAATTTTATTATCAAGAATAAAATACCGAATTATATTTAAAACATACTTAGTAATTTTCGGAGTTGAGATTTTTCATCACGATATTCATGCAATCAAATATTTAATCAAATTAAATAAATAAAGCATGCATCAAAACAAATTAAACAAATTGGCAAGTTATATCCAATTGTCATGGTTTAATTTCTCGTTTTGACTACGAGATATCGTAATCACCGTTCATCTACAAGCTTTATCATCCGTCTCGATTAAGCTCCCACTCTACCGCAACAAAATTTGACCAACTTTATCTCCTGGCCTTAAAATCTCTATTCTTCGTTTTCGATATCTCTGTTCTCCTGGCCTTAAAATCTCTGAACTTGTAGTGACCATTTCAACAAGCGTCACGCAGTGTCTGGCCCGTGCAGTATTTGCCTTAGTGGAAACATCGTCAATACTTCCACCGGGTGGTCGAAGAAATATGGACGCAACTTTCTAACACTCATCACCAATGCATAGGCCAGCATCTCGGTGGGTGAGTATCGTAACTCTGCCTCGTGCAGTGCTTTGCTTATGTAGTACACTGGTAGGTGTGTCTTGCCTTCTTCTCGGACCAGTACTGAGCTGATAGCTACTTTTGACGCCGCCAGGTACAAATACAACTTCTCTCCCAGCTCCGGCTTCGATAGGATTTGCGTATTGGCCAGGTATTCCTTGATGCTCTTGAAGGCCTTCTGGTACTTGCCTTTCCACTGGAAATCTTCTGGGTGTCTACGTCTGTTAGCTTTGATCGCTTTGAAGAATGGATGATTCCAGTCACTGGATCTGGAGATGAAACGGTTCAAAGCTGCTAGACACCCGGTCAGTCTTTGAACCTTCTTCACGGAGTTGGGCGGCTTCATTTCCATGATGCACTTCAATTGGGTTGGGTTGACTTCGATCCCCCTTTGGCTCACCAAGTGTCCCAGGAACTTCCCCGAATGGACGTCGAAACTACTCTTCTTAGGGTTCAGCTTCATGTTGTAGTGGCGTAGTATGTCAAAATTCTGCTTAAGGTGATCTAAGTGATCCTCCTTCCGCAAACTCTTGTCAACTATGTCATCCACGTACACCTCCATTGAATGTCCGATATGCTGGTCGAACATCTTGTTCACCAGTCTTTGGTAAGTAGCTCTGGCGTTGATAAGTCCAAACAACATTCTTTCCCAGCAGTACAGGTTTTTGTTTGTGTAGAACGCCGTATGTTCCTAGTCATCCGGGTGCATCGCTATCTGGTGATAACCTGCAAAAGCATCCATGAACGTCATCATCTCGTGGCCTGCAGTGTTATTAACAAGCTGACCAATATGCGGTAGTGGGAAATTATCTTTCGGGCACGCCGCGTTGAGGTCAGTGAAGTCGATGCATAGCCTCCATGTTCCATTCGGCTTCTTCAGTAAGACCGGGTTGGCAACCCACTGGGGACACAATGCTTCCTTGATCAACTTGTTATCGAGCAACTTCTTCACCTCTGTGGTCAACGCTTCGTATTTGTATGGTCCATACTTCCTTCGCTTCTGACGAACTGGTCTCCTTGTTGGGTCGATGTTTAATCGATGACATGTGTACTCCAGCGGGATTTCCGTTATATCTTCGTGGGACCAGGCAAACATGTCCAGGTTGGACTTCAAAAAAATTTCCATCTTACTATTGTAAGGCTTTGGCAGCTCAGAACGTATAAAAAGTTCTAAGTCTGTCTTGTCCGGGTCCACCTTGATTGCCCTCAACTCTTCCACGGGGGTGGCTTTTCTCTTCTTGTTCATCCATTTTGGATCGTTAATGAGCTCATCTCAGTCCTCCTTCTCCATTGGCTCGTAACCCACTCGAGGTTCGAGGTCATCACCTTCTTCATCAACACTGGCGGGTTCATGAGCTTCCTCCATCTCTTGAGGGACTGGGTTGGATGGTTCTTCTGCCTGGGGAACTTCGTCAACCTCCATCGGTGTCGGTTGTTGATCTTCAACCGGTTCCTCTACTTGGGCGATCTGTACCTCCTCCGGCTAGTTGTCTACCGCCATCAACTCAGTTTCTACTGAGATGACATCTAAAATGTTGGGCTCATCCACCGAAATCTGCACTTCATCTTCAGGTACAAGTACCTGCATTACAGACTTTTTTACTTGACCATTTTTTATTTGGAGTAAACACTCTCTTGCTTTCTTTTGGTCGCCCTTGATTGTACCGGTACCTTTCGGAGTTGAAAACTTTAAACAGTAGTAGTAGGTTGAACACGCCGCTTTGAATTCATGAATAAAAGGGTGGCCGAGGAACCCATTGTAGGTGGACTGCTGGTCAGCGACAAGGAAATCTACGAGCCCAGTCAGTCTCCTTTCGGGGTCTTCGTCCGATACAAGTTGGACGCTCAACCTAATTTGACCTACGGGGATGGTTACAGCTTCCCAAACCCCACTATCCTAGCATTACTAGGTTCTATATACGACTCGTAATCACCTAGAACATCTAGGGTTGACTTGAAAAGTATGTTGGTGTACGCGCCGGTGTCCACTAGCAGCCGGTGGCCTTTCACATTCATGATGGCGCTGATCACCAACGAGTCGTTGTGGGGGTTCAGAATTAGGGTTTTAATGTTTACTAGTAAAATAACTAGTATTTTCAAAAGTCAGATATTTCTCCAAATTTATTAAAAATATCATTTGCAATAGTTTTTTTTTTTTTGAAGGAGTTTGATAAGAATGATTTTTTACATTCCTTTAGTCTAGAAAAAATTTAAAACATACTTAATTACGAGTAACATTATCTTTTATAATTTTTAAGGATTAAATATGAGTTATTGAAAGGTCGGAATCTGGTCGGAGTTTGGTCAATTCTTTTAGAAATAGCATATGTAGTAAAATGTTTTGCGACAGAGTTAGATCGAAACTAATTTTTAGGTTATTTTTACCTAAAAAACACTATGCATACATAATATTTTGATTGACGTTATCATCTTAATTTTTACTAGTAAAATAACTAGTATTTTAAAAAGTCGGATATTTGTCTAAATTTATTAAAAAATATAATTTGCAATGGTATTTATTCGACGGAGTTGGTAGGAATGATTTTTTACTTTCCTTTAATCTAGAAAAAATTAAAAAGATACATGATTACGACTTACGTTATCTTTTTTAATAAATTTAAACAAATATCCAACTTTTCAAAATATGCATAACGTCAATAAAAATTAAAATTATAGCGTCAATCAAAATTTTACATATGCATAGTGTTTTTTAGGTAAAAATAAACTAAGAAGTAGTTTCGATCTAACTCCGTCACAAAATTTTTTTACTAAATATTCTATTTCTAAGAAAACTGACCGGACTCCGATCGGATTCCGACCTTTCAATAATACATATTTAATTCTTAAAAATTAATAAAGATAAAGTTAGTCGTAATCATGTATCTTTTAAATTATTTCTAGATTAAAGGAACATAAAAAATCATTCCGACCCAACTCCGTCAAAAAAATGGTATTGCAAATGATATTTTTTAATAAATTTAAGCAAATATCCGACTTTTCAAAATACTAGTTATTTTACTAGTAAAAATTAAAATGATAACGTCAATCCAAATTTTACATATGCACAGTATTTGTTAGGTAAAAAGAACCTAAGAAGTAGTTCCGATCTAACTCCGTCACAAAAAAAAATTATTAAACATGCTTTTTCTAAGAAAATTGACCGGACTCCGACCGATTCTGACCTTTCAATAATACTTATTTAATACGTAAAAATTAAAAAAGATAATGTTAGTCGTAATCATGTATCTTTTAAATTTTTCTAGATTAAAGGAACATAAAAAATCATTACGACACAACTCCGTCAAAAAAATGCTATTGCAAATGATATTTTTTAATAAATTTAAACAAATATCCGACTTTTCAAAATACAATTTATTTAACTACTAAAAATTCAATGATAACGTCAATCAAAATTTTATATATTCATAGTGTTTTTTAGGTAAAAATAACCTAAAAAGTAGTTCTAACCTAACTCCATCACAATTTTTTTTTACCAAATATGCTATTTCTAAAAAAATTGACCGGACTCCTACCTAATTCCGGCCTTAAAAATAATTCATATTTAATCCTTAAAAATTAAAAAACATAACGTTAGTCGTAATCATGTATCTTTTAAATTTTCTCTAGACTAAAGGAACATAAAAATTCATTCCGACCTAACTCCGTAAAAAAAATATTGTTGGTCCCGAAACGAGTATAAATTAGTGTATGGGGGGGGAATACACTGATGTCAGATTTTCCCGAAAGGCTCAGGAAAATGCTCTTTCAAACCTAGTCAGGAAGATCCTGAAGTGTTCTATAAACCTGGTGGTCCACAGGCGCAGCAGGAATGGATCAGGGAAGAACCAGAAAGGCTAGGTCAGAGTTGTGCTCTCAGAAGCTCAGTAGAGATAACAATCCTACTGACCGCTCAGAAGCTAGTCAGTTGGGCCATTATCTCAGTTAGCTCAGTTTAGTGCGGAATGTGAGCCCTTAAGTGTTTACTCGTTTTAGTTTCTGAAAACTTTTCAGTTTGCTTAGTGAAAACGTGGTTAAGGCTGGTGCACCGATTTAAGGATCAGGATGACAAAGTCAGTCCTGATGGTTTTCCAAAAATAATGCAAGTATGTTTCAGTTTAATATGCATGACAGTTTATGATCCTGAGCAGAATAGTAAATCAGCACACAAGGGTCTTTTTAACGTGGTTCGGAGATAACTAACTCCTACGTCCACGACCTGATTGAACAGGAAGCTATCCTCAAAACCCTGAGGATAGGTACTTGGGTTTTATGTGCCAAGGGACATGAATAGCCAACTTCCTCTCTAAGGAACTGACCCCTGGGTGGTTTTACAAGTCCCAGTCCTTCCTACCAACCAACTCACAACCTGAGGGGTTTGGTATTCACATTTTCCAACTATTGTGTATTGATCCCTCTAACAAACCAGTGCTAAGGGTGGGATCAATACTCTAAGAAAAATACAAAATGAGATTCCTACTACAACACTAGGGAAACTTAAAGTTCAGAGTGTTGTTCAAAGTATGCTTTGAGTGCTTGGAATCTTGAGAGTTTCTCTTAGAAATTTCCCGTTAGCCTTGAATGGGAGCAAGGCCTTCTGTATTTATAGGGAGGTTTGAAATAGATCCGTTAGAGGAGATCCGTTTCAAACCTTCCTATTTTAGGTAGATGCAGGTACTGGCTGTCCTTGTTTGACATGGACCATACCTAGTATGGTAAAGTATCTGATCCGCCGCCTGCACCTCTGAGAAGCATTAAATGCTCTTCAGTCTCCATACATACGTGTCGCCTTCTTATTGGTCGTTGGTCCAACGGCTAGTTTGTCAGCTTTGACTTTCTGATCCTCGTACATTTATAACTCTGAGTTTCTCGTTATTTACTCAGCATAAATGTTTGTCTTATGTTGGAGACTCTGACATTCTTTCTGCTTCATCAGACTTCCATTCGCACGTGTAACCTTTGGGTCTCAGGATTTACAAGTATCAGGTTAACTGATACTAGGCCCAAGTCAGGACTTATGAACATCAGAAAGACATTCATCCTGATCAAGGTTACACTGAGCCTTCACTGACAAAGACTTCCCTGAGCATGCTTAGTCTACTCAGTTCTGTCAGGGTCAGTGGTCTTCTTCAGGATGGCTTCTAGGCGTCTTCAGGACTCTTTCTAAGTTTTTCAGGTTGCAGCTTCAGGTTGACCATCTTCAGGACGATCAACACCTTCAGGGTTGGAACAGCTTCAGACTTCAGACTTCAGGGACGTCTCCATCAGTCTTTACTCCTCAACACGTTCCCCTTGAACTGAATACCTGTGAATAGAAAAATCTATTCTAACCTATCTAATTGTGAGCCTATCATCCAGATGAACTATACTTAGGCAAATTCATCAAGGGGTTTTGGGATCTAATCAAAACACTCAGATTGTCCCAACAATTTCCCCCTTTTTGATGATGCCAAAACCCTTAGAAAAATCCTACCATCTAAACAAGTTACTGACTTAGTCAGTATTCAGTTCAGGAACCTATATCAGGTCCTTAGTTATATAAGATGGAATCAGGAAAGAGTTAGTACAGTTCTTGATAAAGAGTAGAAAAGTAAATCAGGAGTCAACGAGATGTTGTCTCAGGAATGTAAAAAGTTTCATTGATATAGATGATAAGTACATGTTGTCCTGAAACTATTACAAAATTTCCTGAAACAAAGATCCTGAGAAACTATTCTAGTCTTCATCGTCCCACCTTGCCAAAGAGATCCCATACTTCTTCAGGACTCTCAACTTAACTTCATGAAATTTCTTCTGATTAGTGAGGCTTCCAGTCCTTGATGCAATCATTGCAATCTCTTTCCTGATCAGCTCCATGTTAAGGTGGTTGTTGATGCCGAGGGTTGGGGGTGGATAAGTGATGTGCTCAGGTGCCCTGATCTGAACTCCTGCTCTATCAGCATGTCGGTCAATCTCAGCCCAGAGTTCAGTGTGATGCAGGGCCATCCACTCAGCAAAGATGGTGTCCTTGTTTTTGCCTTCGGATGTTCTGAGCTAGTTCCCGACAACATATTACAAGTCCACGAACTCTTTCTTGATTGGAATCCAGGAATCATTCAGTTCGGGAGGTACGAAGTTGTCAACGTATTCATATACGATGGGACTGGCATCCTGAGCTTCCACCACTTTCTTCTTGGACGCAGCAGCTTTCTTCTTCCCAGCTTCAGGGGCAGGCTTCTTCGGATCAGTTTTCTCCTTCAGCACAGCCATTTCACTCTTCAGCTTTTGGAGTTCAGTTGCCTGACTCCTGATCTGCATTGCAGTCTATAAAGTCAGCTGCTTTGTCTTCTTCCTTCCCTCGACAGTGGGATCACCAGGGTATAATTGCTCCTCACATTCCTCCATCAGGTCATCCACGGATACGTCAGCCTTCTGCTTTAGAACCTTAGACTTCGGATTTTTCAGAGCTTTCTTCCCTTCCCCCTTTTTGGCAGCATCAAAGGGGTCCTTATCGACTTGTTGCTGATCGGCCACCACCTGAAACTCCTTAGCCAACTTTGTGTTGGCCTCAGCTCTGAGCAGGCTTTCAGTCAGATGACTATCAAACTCCCTCCGCATTGTATTCAGCTCGTCCTTCCTCTTGAGGCTTTCAGTGAGCATTGTGTTCAGAGATTTATGCAATGCCTCCTCGGAAGTTTTCTGACCCTCCTTCAACTTGGTCAGTAGCAAGTCATCCGCCTTCCCTGCCTCCTCCCGGGCCACTGTCCTGACCTGGGCCTCCTGCCCCTTAAGTGCTTCAGCGATCAGTGCCTTGATCTTGTCATCTAGGCCACTAAGAGAGTTGTTAATCATATCCTGCACTTGGTCAGTAGTAACGCCGGTTGATCATTGTTGCTCAAGACTCAGGAATCTATCAACTGATTCCTTCTTTGCCTTGTTCAACTCAGCAATGAGATATTTGATTTTCTCACGCTGACGATCGAGCTTGCCTAGTATGGTCCTCCCCATCAGTGACACTCCCACTGAGATGGTTCGGAGCTTCCTTTTCCTTGCTGGCTTAGACTTGGTGGTAACCTTCTTTGGGACCTCTCCTGAAGCCTCAGCAGTCCCAGTCCCTGAAAGTGCTTCATCGGCCAGTGCACCTTCTCCCAAGGTCGCACCTTCCCCAACTACTGGCACAAGTGCCATAGAAGGGTTGGGCTGAGGATTCTTCGCCCTGACCACCCTCAGAAAATCCTCCTTGTTGACAACCTGGGCATAAGAACGCAACCCAAGTCTGTCTAAGATTCTCTGCTCTTCATCCCTGAGGGTGTCTTCTCCGATAGCGTTGATCAGGGCCACTACTTCGGGGATTGAAGCCTTTATCATCATCACCAAGACTCTCAGTCTGATGACCTCCTCACCGTATGCTTCCTCCAAATCAGGAAAATGCTGATTAACAAACCTGATAGCTTGACAACGAGCATCCATCTCGAATGGAGTTAGCTTTGGTGGCGTTCATTCCTCCTGAGTTTCTTCCTCAGCTTCCTCCGGTTTGTCAGATTCGGATTCAGCGTCATCGGAAACAGTCCATTTCCGTCCCCTAAGCTCCTCAACATCCTCATCATGGAGCTCCTCCTGAGTCTCCATGCCTACAACTTCCTGATGCTCACCTTCCCCTGCATCAGAACTCCCTTGCTCTTCCTGAGCAACCACTACATCTTCCTCTCCACCTTCATGCTCCTCCTGAGCAGCCACCGATGTTTCAGCCTGAACCTCCTCTTCACCCAAAGCCTCCACGACTTTCATCACTGGGTCCTCCTAAACTGGTTCCTGAGCAGGTGGAGCCAGTTCCCCCTCAATCTGAGCCACCTCCACCTGAGGTGCCGGCTCAGCGCCCGATGCAGCTGTGGTTTCTGAGGAAGGAATATCAGTGGGTGATACAGAGGAAAGTGGCATTGCCAAGGTGACAATAGAGTCTGGCCTTTGATCAGGATGATCAGATTCGGTATCAGAATCATGAAGCATTGTCTTCTTTTCTCCGATCACAATCCCCTTCAGCATCACCCTCTTTGGACCTGACTTCACTGGCTCCTCCTGAGCCTTCGAACTTGCAGCTTTTCCTTTTCCTTTTCCTCTGACCACCTTCTTGACTTCCGTGTAAAGCATTCTTTTGACTGTATCAGCAGAGTTCTTGAAAAGGATGTGCTTGTCCTTAAAAGCTTCACACCCATCCAGATCAACATCCCCAAGGAAATCCAAATGCATCACTGATAGCCTTGACCCAAAGTGAGGATTTTTGTCAAGGACTATCCTATCCCCATCCATCCTATCCTTCTTCGACTCCTGAACGAGCTTCTGAAGGAAATACTCCTCCCAATCGATCCTCGCATTGTCAACAATGGTAGCCAAGCCCCTGATCTTGGGCTGGCTGATCTGCTCCATGCCTCCCATGAAGCCCATTATGCTTTGCACCACGAACTCGAACAAGAGCTTATATTCAGGCTTCAGTAGCTTCTTGTTCATCCTGCTGAAGATCTCTTGAGGAACAATCAGGTACTCGTTCATACATTCCTGCTCCTTTCCAGCCTTGTAAGCACCGAGATCAGCCAACTGATTATCCTCAGTGGAGTAAGGAAGCCTATATGTCTTCCTGATCAGATCCCTGACGTTGATCCTCTCAGTAAAATGTTGAACAACCTTCTTTCCATTCTTCTCCACAGACCTTCTGAGTGGAATCACTGATTCCCACTCATCGTCAGCATTCAGCTTCATGTTCGTGTAGAAGGCATTAATCTGATGAGGACAGGTTATGGCTGGCTTCTTGGTTATG
This sequence comes from Prunella vulgaris, assembly GCA_026898435.1. NCBI lineage: Eukaryota > Viridiplantae > Streptophyta > Magnoliopsida > Lamiales > Lamiaceae > Prunella > Prunella vulgaris. The sequence goes on along the minus strand of JAPKLY010003088.1, from coordinate 10,663 downwards.
AAGTCTAGGAGCCCAGCCTGATTGATTTCTCCATAAACTTGGGAAAGCTCCTTGATGGTGGATCGATGGGTGAAATCCACCAGCCACTCATAAGACACCTTCGATTCCACCTCATTGATGGCAGCATGGTATCTCCGAGTATCTTCAAGGGAATTGAGCAGCAGAAGAAGCCATGGATGCAAAGGAATAAGAGGGATAATTTGTAGAAATGTTTGGGTTAGGAAAATATGAGTGCACAATTTTGGCACAATGAATAATCCTTCCTTTTATACCTACAACTTCAGTTTTAATGGACGGTTTTGATGAAAAGTCTTTTGAAATTCAACGGATTAGATGAAGGGGTATATCCAGAATAAAAACTTTACCAAATTCAGTTTTTGAAATCAATTATTCAAACTTTATAGAAAACTGTTCCCGCCCACAAACGCATTTAATGCTTGTCAGAGCATGTTTGAAATAAATTTCAATAATTTCATTTAATAAAAATTGAGTAATAAATGAACGGCTGAGATGTGATTTTAAAATCCTGTGATTGATGTAGTGTTAGACATGATCAGAAATGATGCAAGCAGGTCATAATTAAAGCAAGGTTCAATTATTACATACCAGTCAGTCAGATATAGAAACCTGACTGATACCTCTGAGACTGATCAGGGTGACAAGCCCTGAGCTCTGTGTCCTGAACCTAATTCTATTCTGATCCTGAAGATCCAAATCTGGTGTCTGTTCCCCCTGAAATCCATCCATCTACTCTGCAATCTGATCCCTAGTTAATCATCCTTCCTGACAACTTTGTTTAGTCCTGAACTGAGGTTCATACTGAACCTTCTAAACCTGGGTCAAGAAGTCCTAACTCTACTGACAATTCAACAAACCGGGTTTCAGGTAAAGCCTTAGTCAGGATGTCAGCTCTCTGCTTGTCAGTAGGGATCCTCTCCATCCTTATATCCTTCTTCTCAACATGATCTCTTATGAAGTGATGCCTGATATCTACATGCTTACACCTTGTGTGTAAGACTGGGTTTTGGGATATGACAATGGCACTATTATTGTCACAATAAATTGGGACATCATTGGCCTCTATTTGGTAGTCTCTCAGTTGTTGCTTCAACCAAAGGATCTGGGAGCAACAACTGCCTGTCGCCATATACTCAGCCTCAGTGGTAGACGTTGCAACACTGGTTTGCTTCTTAGATAACCAAGAGATCAGTTTACTCCCTAAAAACTGACATGTGCCTGTAGTTGATTTCCTATCAAGCCTAATGCCTCCATAATCAGCATCAGAATAGCCAGTCAGTTCTAGGTTGTCATCAGAGGGATACCAAAGTCCTAAGTTGACTGTACCTCTCAGGTATTACAGTATCTTTTTGGCACTCTCTAGATGACTCTTCTTCGGATCAGACTGATATCTTGCACAAACTCCAACTGCATAAGTGATGTCAGGATGACTTGCAGTCAGGTACAATAAGGATCCTATCAGTGCCATATATTCAGTCTGATTCACTGAGGTCCCCTCCTTGTCAGGATCCAGCTTCTCATTTATGTTCATGGGAATACGTGAGACTTTGCTGGACTGAACTCCAAACTTCTAAATCAGGTCCCTTGCATACTTGGACTGATTTATGAAGATTCTGGAGTCAGTTTGCCTGACCTGAAGACCTAGAAAGAAGTTCATCTCTCCCATCATTGACATCTCAAATTTCTCAGTCATCAGCTTGGAGAATTTCTCACAAAGCTTCAGATTAGGAGATCCAAATATTATGTCATCCACATAAATCTGAACCAAGAGAATGTCTTCCCCTTCGGTGATCCTGAAGAAGGTCCTGTCCACTGCTCCTTTTACAAAGCCGTGGTCTATCAGGAACTAGGAGAGTGTATCATACCAAGCCCTGAGGGCTTGCTTCAGGCCATAAAGAGCTTTCTTCAGGTGATAAACCTTGTCACCGACTTCGAACCCTGGATGTTGTTCCACATAAACCTCCTCGTTCAGTACACCATTCAGAAAACCACTCTTCACGTCCATCTGATACACCTTGAACTTCTTAAATGTTGCATAAGCCAAGAACAACCTGATTGCTTCTAATCTTGCAACTGGGGCAAAGGTCTCATCATAGTCGATCCCTTCGGCCTGAGAGTAACCCTTAGCCACCAGTCTGGCTTGTTCCTGACAACAACATTTTTCTCATCCCTCTTGTTCTTGAAAACCCACTTGGTGCCAATCACATGTTGACGCCTAGGTCTCTCAACTAACTCCCAAACCTGATTTCGCTCAAACTGATTGAGCTCATCCTGCATAGCTAGGATCCAGTTGGGGTCAGCAAGAGCTTCTTCTATGCTCGTAGGTTCCTGATCACTCAGGAAACAACAGAACATAGCACTCTCACCAAAGGACAACCTTGTCCTGACCCCCTCATTGACATCACCAATGATGTCAGCCAATGAGTGATCATCTAACCACCGCCTCCTGCTGACGGCTGCACTGGGAGCTGCTGACGTTCCCTCGCCTGATCCTGAAATGTTAGTTTCGACAATAATAGGCAAAAAGGAAGAACGAGCAAGAATAGGGGATACTGAGTCATTTTCTGACACTCACGTGAAACGTTACACGCCGTGAAATGTTATTCGCTCCCAGGTATGTTACTATTTAGCCAAATGCATGTTACTAATAAGCAAAATGTGTGTTACAATTAGATTAAATGTTGTTTTCCTTACATATATTCATTTGTTTTTGTAGAAATAATATTTTTCATACAATCTAATAATAAATGTGTGTTAGTACAAAAAATATTAATTTTTTCATAAATACTTATGAGAAAATAATATATTTTCTTATAGTAACACACATATTGCTTTTGTGTTATATGAAAAATTATTTATTATATAAAAATAAATGAATATATATATAAAGAACAACATTTTATAAGATTGTAACACGCATTTGCCCTAATAGTAACATATATTTGCTCCCCCAACTTTCGTTACAATATGGGCAAATACGTGTTACTGTAAGTGAAAGAACAACACATTGAAAAAACCTTACAAAAAATTATGTTACTAAATGAAGAAGTATATGTTACTAAATGAACATATTTATGTTATTATTCAAACTTTGTTACTAAATGAACATATACATGTTACTATTAAAATATGTAACTTTATTAACATATATTTTACTATATAAAAGACTTGGTGTTACTTTTTAAAAATAGATAAAAATATGTTACATAATTCAACATATATGCATAAGTAAAAGAACAACACATTGAAAAAACTTTACAAAAAATTATGTTACTAAATGAAGAAGTATATGTTACTAAACGAACATATGTATGTTACTATTCAAACTGTGTTACTAAATTAACATATACATGTTACTATTAAAATATGTTACTTTATTAACATATGTATGTTACTATATAAAAGACTTGGTGTTACTTTTTAAAAATAGTTAAAAATATATTACTAAATGAAAATGTAATTTTTTTTCTTATAATAACACACATTTTGCTTTTACATAGAATGAAAAATGTTATTTTTGCAAAAACGGGTGATATATATATGTAAAAACAACATTTGGTCTAATTATAGCACATATTTTATCTTAAAATAACATGCATTTGCCTAAAAAGTAACATACCCGGGAGCAAAAAATCTAAAAATTGTGTTTGCACGAGAACTTGAAAAAATTACACAAATTCGACCCGACCCGGCCCTGAATCCGCGAATTTTATAAATATGGTATGTTTCATACTGTGAAATGTTTCATATAAGTTTTTGTCTTTTATTTTATATTAGTTTCAGCCAAATCTATATATTATCACGTTTTACTATTGTTCCGATATTTCCCAAGACATAGAATAAACAACCGCAAGTGTACGGTGTCAATCGTAGGATGGTAAATACGAGTCGATCCCACGAGGAAGGGTTAGTGTAAAAGTGCAATGAATTTGTTTGGTTCTTTCTAGAAAAATCACTTAATTAAAGGTGTTGTTGAACTTAAGCTATTTTAAATTACCTACTAAAAATTGTCACTAGCAAGAAAATAGAAATAGCAACCAAATAAATTATCAAATTAAGTTTCATGCAATCTTAATCACAAAAATAGACAAATAAAACTAATAAAAGAAAAATAAGTTCCAAGGCATTTGCAATATCTAGAAATCCATTTATGATTAACAACTTATTCAAATGGTGTTGTATGTGTTCCTATAGGGATGATCACTTAAGTAGAATTAATTAATTTCTCAATCTAATTAATCCAAAGGAAACAATAACAATTTTGTATCTCTACCTCACAAGTTGTTGCAACCCAAAATAGCACCTAGGATCATTAGTTCCCTCCCAATAAATTAATCCTTTCTCAAATTCATAATAAATTAGGTCATGCACTCAAGTTTTATTAGTTAATCCAATTTCTCAATCTAAATAAACTAACAATAAATAGCACATCATCATTTGCAACTAACAACATGCTTTCAAATTAAGATTGAACACATAAATAGAAATAGTCACACAAATACCAAATAAACAAGAAATTAAATCATAAACATATCAATCTAAATATATACAAAGCCCTACAACCAAAAGTGTTCTAGCCAAATATCATGTTCTTAACAACTACAAAATTTAAATACTAAACTAAAAATAAAAGAAAGGAAAAAAGAAAGCTTAGTCTTTTGTAGACTATGGAGAATGAAAATCCTAGCTCAAATCATGTTTTGATGCTCCAAAATGATAGAAAATGAAGAAGAGATGTGAAAACACCTATGAGGGTGTGTATCTCTCGGCTGCCCTCTGATGTTGGTTTCTCTTTGTGAAAATCTCAGAATGGGTATTTATATCTAGGGCTCAAGAATCAAGAAATAAAAATTACCCACATCCTCCCAACTTCTTGGAAGTTAGAAATCTGCCCAGCTCTTTGTCTCTGATTGTGTCTTCTTACAATGAAAATGGGCTGCAGAAATGGGAGTCAAGCCCAAATCATTTTCCTGAATTTTCCATCAAGCAGGATTTGAATCTTGAGCACGGGTCGTGACTGAAATTGGTTACAGTACAAAATTCTTTGAATTAGGTTGATCGGTTTGTTTAGAATAGCACGGGCTAAGGCACAGTTTAAGCACGGGTCCATAGTTTTTCACAATAAAACAAACACGTTTTTACCTTGTTGCCATGGCGACTCTGTAAGTGGCTTGAACACTTCTTCCTCATTTTGTTCGAGCAGCGAACGGTTGCACGAGAATATAGCAGGTGATGTTGAATTTGTCTTCTCCGGCGAGTTTCCGGCTCACGGCGATGGAGGCTCTGGCTTTCTGGTGAATTTTCGGTGACTCTGCTTCCAGGCGGCTGTGCTTCGACTCGACGGCGATGAACGGTGATAGAGCATTTCCGGCGTCGCAATAAATTCCGGCGACGCGGTGAGAACAGAGGAGTGCGGCTGTTGCTTCTTTCTCCGGCAGCAGAATGACGATGTTGAGGCGTGAAGTCCGGCAGTTTGACGAGCGAACATGGTGACTTTCATAATTTCCGGCAAGAAGCTTTAAGTTCCGGCGACGAATTCCAGCGAGCTTTGGGTTTCATTCCGGCGAGAGCTAAGCAATTCCTGGCTTGTGCTTCGAACTCCGCCGACGGCTTTGAATTCAGCGGCTGAGATAGGGAGGCAGGGAAGGTGACGGCTTCCATGGCTGTGTGATTTGCAGGCGAGTTTCGCTGCAATTTCAGAATTGAAAAGATAAGTGGTAATTGAGGGTGTGAGGATAAAAGAAAGCCACGTTTCCTGCTTTATCTCTTGGTCAATGTATATACCTGCAATTCCAACTCAAATTTACTAAAGACTGCCAGATTTAATTCGGCCAACAAAATAAATGGGCTGGGCTTCTATCATTTTTTTCTCAATAATGGGCCAAATCAATTATCACTAAATAAATTCAATTTCATCCACAAATTAATAAAATTCATATTTTTCTAACTTCAAGTACAATTAATTAAAATCAAGTGATAAAAATATGAAATCACAATTAAAATATACAATAAAAGCACATTAAAATCATGCAATTTTCATTCGAATCAGCTATTAATTGATGGGGTTGGAATGTTATTTTTCTACTGCTTTCCCATTTTCATTCTACTATTCATACCCTAAGAACCTTTAAATATATTCCATTATTTAAAAAAATAAAATTAAGCATTCATAAAAATAAGATATATTAATTTATTTTTGGCTTAATTTTATATAAATTCACGACCTTATACTCAATATCAATTTAATCACGATCTTTTAAATTTTTATAAAAAAATATAACCTTTGATACTATTGCAATTTAATACACGATTTTTTTTCCGGACGGCGACAGATGACGTGGCTTACCGGAATGCGTGTCATCTTGCCACATAGACTTACACATATTTTTTTTTTGAATTTTTTATATTCCACATTTAAATAAATTATTTCTATTTAAATTTGAGATAGCAATTTTTTAAAAATAATTATACAATTAAAAGAAATTAAACTACATTTTTCTTTCCTAAATACGATCGTGAGCGGTCCATTCAAAAAACAACCTAAATGAAAATTTTCCAAGAACCCTAAATATATGTGATCAATTTTGTGCTTTAACTTCTCAAGTTGAACTCTATTTCTCTAATTCTACCAGTGATACTGCTTCGTTTTCCAATCCGGTTGGTGTTCCGACATCCCGAATCAAGGTGGCTTAGGGCCTTGCACTCTGAGAGTTGGGCATTTCCATATTATCATCTCTGCTAATCGTTGCCACCGTTGCATCCTCTTCATCTTCTAATTCGGAGGCTACGGTTATATCTTATCGCCTCTGCTAATCCACCGGAGGCATCTGTTGCCCATCCCATGCTTTGAGAGAATATCCTACATTGAGGAATAACAATTGAGATCGAAAAAGAGGTACTGGTGTTGTGCATTTTATATTTTTATAGACTCATCTTGATACATTTTGGCAGATGGATTCATTCTTTTCTATTTATTGGCGATATGGTGGAAAGTTTGTGACTGTAGATGGTAATTTGTTGTATCAAGGGGGATATATTAGACCTCAACATGACTTAGACATAGACAGAATAGGTTATTTTGATTTAGTTGATCTAGTAGAGCAAATGGGATATAAGCTAAAAAGGATGTGTTACAGAGTCCCAGGAGTTCAAATCTTGTTTTCAATGAGGGAAATTAAAGATGATATAGAGGTTATGGAGATGGTACAACATGCATTGAAGAATAAACAAAAGATGATTGAGGTCTATGTAGAAGGAGAGAATCAAGATGAAATTGATGAATTTTGTACAGAGTGGAAGAGAGAGGGTAATTTAGTTTGTGATGAGAAAGCTTCTAAAGGGGAATGTGAAGAGGGTAGTCCAACTACAGGATCGAATGGTCTTCATAAGCACATCCACGATATGAGTGATATGAATGAATATTCTGATTATAAACCAGTTGAGGAAAGTGACACAGATGATGATGGTGTGGAAGATGATGAGCTTTCTGATGATGAGGAGTATATGGATGCAAGAAGAAAGTTGACCAAATTTAAGGAGACAGTAGCTGATGCTAATGATATAGTCCTAGTTTATCCTGCAGCAAGACCAAGTAGAAGGCTAGTGTTGCACATAAAGAAAGTGATTATGTTAGTGACTCTGATGACTCATCTAATGATGTCAACTCCCAGGATACTAGTGATGAAGAAGAGATGCTTACATCAACTGGAAGTTGCAAATGGAGGAAGGCACATAAAGTGATTTATGATCCAACATGTGATCATAAAACACTTCAATTAAAGGTTACAATGAGGTTTGAAAATATCCCACAATGTAAAGCTGCTGTGCAACGGGTTGCCGTCTTGTGTGGGAGAAATATGAATGTGTTGAGAAGTAGCAGAAAACAATTAGAGGTTATATGTGTTCATGGGTGTCCCTTTAGGTTATATGCTAGTGTTGTTCACAGTGAGAACAATGTTGCAATTAAATCATTGGTGAATGAGCACAAGTGTACACGGAAGATAAGAAATAGACAAGCTACTTCTAATTGGCTTGCAGATGAATACATGGATAAATTCAAACTGAGACCGAATTTTACTGCACAAGAATTGCAAGATGATGCCAGGGTTAATTATGCACTAGACATTAGTAGAAGCAAGTGTTTTAGGGCAAAACACTTAGCTATGAATAAACTGAGGGGTACAATTGGTGAGCATTATGGGCAGTTGAGGCCATACTGTGCTGAGTTACAAAGGGTTGATAGTGAGGGGAGGTTTGAGTTCTTGCTTGATGATTATGGTCAACTTCAGGGATTTTTTATTGGGTTCAGTGGATTGAAGCAGGGATTCCTAGCACACTACAAGAAATTTGAGAAATTATGACGAAAAAAATCGTCATAAAATATTCATTTTTCGTCACAATCAATATTTGGTGACAAAATTTTTTGTTGCAAAGAACGTCGTTGAAAGTGCGTGGTATTTGGTAAATGTGACGCTTTTCGATTCGTCATAAAAAAATTCACATTTGGTGACAATAAAAGACATCGTTACTATATCATTTCATCTATAGTGACAAATAATTCGTCACTTTTGGCATCACATTTTTGTCGCTAATATGGTGTTTCGTCACTAAAAGTTCAATTTGGCATGACGATTTGAATTGTTGTCACTAAACATTTATTTTTTTGTGACGATTATCCATGTATTGCACTACTCACCAAATATTAGTGACATTATTTTTGTCATAAATAGATAAATTATTTCTTCATATTTTATATAATTCGTCACGAAATAATATTTATTGTGACGAAGTAGTAATTGTTATTACATGTATAAATATATAATGACATAAAAGTTTGTCATCAATTAGTGTAATTTAGTGACAAATTTTTTATTGTAGTTATATATGTACATATATAATGACGATAAAATTTGTCATCAATGGATGCAATATAATGATAAAATATTTATCGTCCCTATATGTTGTAAAAATGGCGACAGCTTATTTTTGTCAGCATAATATATTATTTAGCAATAAAAATGATAAACATCGCTAAAGTTTTAAACACAGTGACAATTTTCTTTCGTCGTATTTTCAATTTTTTCGTCGAGAAAAAAACACTAGATGACTAAAATTGAATCGTCATTATACATATATATATAACGACAATTTATTTCTTCACCAAATGTTAGAATTTAATGACAAATTGATTAACATCGTTAAAAGATATGAAATTCTAACAAAATATTCTGTCATAAAAAAGATATGAAATTGTAACAAATCATATTGTTATTATATATTTAAATAAAAAAAGGACAAATTACTTTTATTGACTATTATTTAAATATTTTATATTAAATTAATAATAACGTTAAAATTTATTTAAAGCAATAATAAAAATCGGCATGATAATTAAAAATAAAAAATTAATTTGCATTAAACAAAATACTCAGTCAAGTCATTAGAAAACAACAAGCAATATTTATTATCATAACACCAAACAAACTAAAAAATATTCTTGATGCGTTTTATAATTACATTCCTTTTTCTCTCAAATAGACCATAAGTTTGGCTAGATCTGCACCTTGAGAAGACAATTCATCTTTCAAAAGAGTTACTTGAGTGTTGAGTTCTTGCACCCGAGCTTCAGATTCTTGTAACTTTTCTGCTGCATCTTTTAGTTCATCCCTTAACTGATTAGAGGAGTCGTAAAATGTGTTGTGTCTACTTGGAGGTTGAGAACCATAACCAAGACCTTTTACATATCCTGTTTTGTGGCCCAAAACTTCAATCACTATCTCCTCTGCAGTTTTTATAATTCCGAGCTCAGCGTATTCTTCTCTCTTCTTTTACATCATCTCCTGATAAATAAAAAATAAATTAACATCAATTATAGTAAATTAACTAAATATAATAAATACATATACATGACTTGCCCAATTTTCCTTGGTCTCGTTGGATTTTCACTCATCTTTTATTGAAAAGTATGTACACTCATACAAGTTCATTCGGTCACATGGTGCTCCAACTAGCTCATGCTTAGACTACAAATAAAAACTTAAAATATTAGCTACTACTTTTTTTCATCATACTAATGGGTAAAAGTGAACTTCAATAAAATATAAAATTATAGTATATTTATTTCCTGATCTAAATTCTAGAAAAACTTTAATTTTAAAACATTAGTCCTTTACCTATGCTTAATCTTCAATGCAAGTCAGGAAACAATATCTATGCATATACATACACACACATACACATATATGAATTACGCATACAAATATGTATAAGAGAATAAAAATTAAAATAATAAGAAATACAGCTAGTAACTAAACGTAATATGCCTTATAATATAATTTTTTAGGATGGTTTAACTCTATTAAATTATCAAGAAATCAATCAATTAATATAAAATTTTGTTCGAAATACAGAAGCCTCAAGAAATTAAAATTTATCTTACCAATAATATTATACCCAGAAAGAGTAAAATTGAACTTAAGCATGCTCAAGCTAGAAAAAAAAACTCTAGATGTGATCTTGACAAATCAAATTTTGAAGAGAGGGATGTTACCTTTGAAGTTCTTAACTTTCGAACTAAGAATTACATAGTGGGAGAAGCAAACTTTCGAACTAAGAATTACATAGTGGGAGAAGCAAATTCTTACTT